>QEPC01010034.1:4787322-4808600 GCA_003113815.1 Sphenodon punctatus | reverse complement strand
TGAGACCTCGCATCTTCATGAATGTTAGACCCCTTGTCTCTCCCTCTGTTCCCCTTCCTAAGTCTCTCCCCCAGCTCCTGTCTCTCAGATTGTAAGCCCTAGGGGCAGGGACCGTGTCTATTTTATTACTTTGTAAAGTGCCAGGTACACTGCTGGCGCTATATAAATGTTTGTTAATAATAATAATTAATAATTAATAATTAATAATACTGTCGCCTACATAGTGCTATAAACAATTCCAAGGAAAGGGCTCACTTCTGTAAGGACCCCACAGATTTGGAAAGAATCCTGTTTAATAATATAGGAGAAAAGGGAGTGTTTTCAATTCTTTATAGACTGGTAAAGGCTTTATATCATTTCCCAGATGCGGGATATATCACTAAATGGTCTGGCGAGTTGAAGCTAGATATAACAGAGGGAGACATGAGAATCATTTGGGAGTATATGTTCACTTGTTCACTGTCCTTATTAGTAAAGGAACCCCAAATAAAGTTAATCCAGAGATGGTACACCACACCAGATGGAATAAACAAAATTAAAAATATCTACCCCCCAAAGTGTTGGAGGGAATGTGGGGAGAGGGGCACCTACCTGCATTGCTGGTGGAGCTTCCCGAAGGTGGAAGCCTTCTGGAAGAAAGTATGGTCAATTACTAATGGACTGCCGGAAGTGAACCTTCCATTTAAACCAGAAATTGCACTCCTCGGATTATACCCACCTAAGCATCTTAAGCCACACCACAGAACAACCTGTCAAAAATTGATCCTGGTGACAGTTCACACGATTGCAAAGACGTGGAAGCACGCAAAGGGTCTGACTAGACTGGTCTGGCTACAGAGGCTGTGGCATATGGTGTTGATGGAGCATATAACGGCCACCCTAGAAGACAATCTTTAATATCCACACTGACACTGATCTTGGAGGAGTGAGGCATGAGTTCATGGCCTCCATGACAACCATGGGCCTGTCCAAAATCATCTATGGCACCACACATGAGGAGGGACATACACTGGATTTGGTTTTCTGCACCGGCCTTGAGATGGGGGGTCAGTTAGTAGAAGTTAAGGGGGTAGAACCTTTGTCATGGTCTGACCATTACCTCCTTAAGGCGTGCATTCTGGCTCATGTTAGCCCCCAACAGGGTGCAGGACCTATTAGATCGGTCCGCCCCCGGAGACTTATGGAACTGGATCAGTTCCGGAATGCTCTGGGGGAGTTTCCCCTGGACCTTGACACCCGCTCTGTCGATGATCTCGTAGCCTTCTGGAACACCTTGTTGGCTGAGACCATTGACAGAGTGACTCCCAGGTGTCCGCTGCCCTCCCAAGTCTCCCGCAGGTCTCCTTGGTTTACTGAGGGCCTGTGGTGTTTGAAGCAGGAGAGCAGCGGGTTAGAGCGACTGTGGTGGCAGACTCGTGACCAGTATGATCGATCGCAGCATAAGAGCAGTTTAAAGGCCTATGCTGTGGTGGTGCACGCAGCAAAGAAGCAGTTCTTTGCTGCCCTTATTGCATCTGCAAAGTCACGTCCAGCGGAGCTTTTCCAGTGGTGAAAGTTTTGGTCAGTCCTGCCTGTCTCCGCCTGGACCTGGAGCAATCCAGTGACCGCTGTGACCGCTTTATCGAGTACTTTGTAGATAAGATCACTCGCATCCACCACAATTTCAGTTCCGCAGTTATTGCAGAGGATCATCTTGGGCCTATGGATGACCCATCCTGTCCTGTTTTGTGGGATCAGTTTCAGATGGTGATGCCTGCCAAAGTGGAGTCCTTGTTGGGATACGTTCATGCCACTACTTATGAGCAAGATCCATGTCCGTCCTGGCTGGTGAAAGCTAGCCAGGAGATGGTACGACCGTTGCTGACTGGGGTGGTTAGTACCTCCCTTCAGGAGGGCAGGGTGCCTGACTGCCTAAAGGAGGTTGTGGTTAGACCCCTGCTCAAGAAACCATCTCTTGATGCTGATGCACTGGCCAGTTATCGGCCAGTTACCAGCCAGTTATCGAGAAGGTTATTGAATGGGCTGTGGCACGGCAGCTCCAGGAACATCTGGACCACACCGGTTTCCTTGATCCCTCCCAGTCTGGGTTTCGGACTGGGTATGGTACGGAGACGGCATTGGTGGCCTTGGTTGACGATCTCTGTCTGGAATTGGACCAGGGTCGTCAGACCTTACTGGTCCTGCTAGACCTTTTGGCTGTGTTCGACACAGTCGATCATGAGGTGTTGGTGACTCGCCTGTGGGACTGTGCTGGAATTGGTGGAATGGTCTTGGACTGGTTTGTTCATTCCTGACCAGGAGAACTCACTGGGTGGTATTGGGGGAGTGTACGTCTTCCCCCTGGGACCTCACATGTGGAGTCCCGCAGGGTGCCATTCTGTCCCCCCTCTTGTGGGGGGACAGCTATGGGGCTTGGATGAGGTCGAGCCATCTCATCCAAGCTGTGGGGGCTTGGATGAGGTTGAGCCATCTGCAATTGAATCCTGAAAAGATGGAGATGATGCTGGTGGGCGAGGGCTTGGGGGGCCTGGAGGTGGTTGAATCTCCTCTTGTTGGGGGGATTCACCCTCCCATGGTCTTCCAAGTGTGGAGTCTGGGTGTGCTCCTCGATTCGCTGCTCAGCCTGGAATCTCAGGTTGTGACCATGGCGGGGAGTGCGTTTCGGCAGTTACATCTTGTCCGGTGGCTTCGGCCATATCTCTCAGACTCCAACCTCGCCACTGTCATCAATGCCTTCATCACCTCGAAGCTGGATTACTGCAGCGCGCTCTACATGGGGCTGCCCGAGAAGCTGGTCCAGAGGCTGCAGTTGGTGCAGAATGCCGCGGCCCATCTCCTTACGGGGGCGGGTCGCAGGGAGCACATGACAGCAGTGCTCTGGGTTCTGCACTGGCTGCCTATAAATCACCGGGCCAGGTTCAAGGTGCTGGTTTTAACCTTTAAAGCACTTCACTGCCTGGACCCTGCTTATCTGCGGGACCGCCTCACTCCCCATGTGCCCGTGTGACCCTTGAGATCGCACATGGGAGCCTTTTTGGAGGTTCCCTGGGCAAGGCTGGTGGCCACCAATGTTAGATCTTTTTCAGTGGCCGCCCCTGTGCTGTGGAATTCTCTCCCGGAGGAGGCTTGGTTGGCTCCCACTCTCCTGCTGTTCGGTGTGTATGTAAGACCTGGCTGTTCCGCCAGGCTTTTGGCAAGGGGTAGGGGTGGGGAAGGGGTTTTCCCACATTGTATTGTATTTTAAAATTGTTTTTTAAAAAAATTTACTGAGTGTTTCTCGCCGCCCCAGGCTGCCCTGTGGGCAGGAGGGGTGGGATATAAATTTTAAATAAATAAAAATAAATAAATAAATAAATAAAAATCTAAGTAAATTTTATGAGTCATGGTCATCGTGTTGGACAGTACTAATGCAGCAAATTAAGATGGACAAATACACACAATCAACCTGCCTGAAAGACATTTATTAAAGTGCCGGAGGGAGGCAGATTGGGGATGGGGAGGGGTGGGGGTTAGGGAGGGGAGGGGATATTACAAGGTGGAAGGTTGGGGGAATCCACACTGGTTACAGAAAGTGTTATTGATAAAGTTTATGTTTGTAACACCACCGCTCGGTTATATGTCAGGAAATGAGTCGCAAAGGAAATACAATAATTGCACAGGAAGAAATTGAAAGTTATGTAAATACCATTGTTACAGGAAAATAAAAAACATAATTAAAAAAAAAAGAAGATATTTGCCTAACTTCTCTTCAGATAAATTGAAAAAAATAACTTATAATACGTGACAATGAATACAAAGTATGGAAAGACCTCAGGACATTATACAAAAAAAAAATTCCCAACACAGCAAAAGTACCCCTCCCTAACCCCATCAAAACCACTGCTGGAGGAAAACTCTGAACAAGCAACAGAGGTTCCTTAAAGTACCATTTGTGAGATGAACATGGATGGTCAGATATCCTGATCCACTTGATTCTTTATTTTGGTATTTTAGTTATTCAGGTTGGTCTTTTGGGAGTTTTGATTTCATTGTTCCAGGCACAATAAACAACACAAAGTAACCAAAATACTGAAGAAATGAGATCACGTGAATCAGGAGCTAATAGCAATTTGTGCCTGTTTCATTAGAACCAAATCAAAGTGGGCGAATGTCCATGTTTGTACTCACCGCAACTTAAAAACTGCTTATTTACCCAGGTCTTTAGTAGGTGAGGATAGGGTTCCGGGAGTAGTTTTAACAGGAGTTTCATATAATTATTGGTTTAATTTTTTTGTATATTTTACATAGAGGGCTGAAGGGAGGGAGAGTGTTGGGTATATATCTGAGCAGCAGTGTTGTATAGCTCCCTTTTCAATACAAATTTTGACAGGTGCCCTGCCTCCGTTGGGGGGGAAGGGGAGGAATCTGGGGCTCTGAGGCTCCTCCCCTTTGGATACGGTTCGATAGGAAGCGATATAAAGGTATCTCATGTTTGATATTAAAAGGATATTAAAAAATTAATTACTTGTTATTTGTAAGGATTGTGAGAGTTTGAGTTCAAGACTAGATTTTTGTGTTGCTTACTTGTTTTTATACTGTATTGGGGCTACCAACTTACATTTTTAATGTGTTTTTTTATATGTGATATGAGATGTATAAGGGTTTCAAATACTAAAATACTGAAGGATCTGAAACACCAAACACGAATGACCAAACGCAGTAAAGTAACGGAAATATCGTGACTGGGTGCTTTTAGATTGACTGCAGCTCCAGTTTTGCCTGTGCTGGTCTGTTCAAAAGGGCCCAGCCAGATATGGAAGTAGACTGGGGCAGCCCCACTTGCCATGCTCCGGAGCATCCCAAAGCGCTACCAGCAGAGAAGGTCTACCAACCCCGGGGCACCAGCATGAAGCAGAGCTGCTGTCCATCTGCTGGGCAGAACCATGCTGCAGTTACTCTTTCAGTCAGCCGTTGCCCTGGGCAACACCACAGAGTTGTGGATGCCAGCCTAGAACATCGGGCGATCCGCCAGCAACTCTATGGTGCGGTGGGGGGGGGGGGCAGGCCGACTGGGCTGGGGAAACTGCTGGATTAATCTAAAATGGACTCAGGTGGGGCTAAAAGGGGGCAAATGTGAGGATGCACCTCCTGGAGCAGGTCCGGGTCACGCAGCCTGCGCATCCATCCACTTAGACTCAAAAAATATGAAGAAACTAAGGTAAATGCCACAATCCACTTACTCAAGCGTAGACCCATTTAAGCCCATGGGAGTCCCACAAAAGCTGTAGTTTAGAGGTGAAATGAGCAGCGGAATAACTGCTCATGGGTTCTCTTTTCAATTTCAAGCAGGCTGGTTTTGACTGAAATGGCGTTGGTCAAGGTGTTCGAGCAAGACACTTTTTTGAAGTTTTAGTTTGTTCGGTTTGTTTCTTTCATCCATTTTTGGTTTTCCATCCATTTTTGCCAGAAACAATGAAAAAGAGTAGTGGGAAATGAATGGAAAAAAAACTGGAATTGGTCAAAATGAATAGACCAGCTGAAATGAATCAATGAAGTGAATGAACCAAACTTGTGAGACCGGGTCAGTGATCAAAGTTCAGTCAGGTACCGTTCATTCGTTTTGGGTCAGAAAGTTTCAGTTTGTTTTGCCAGGTATTCATTTCCAATCTACGTGTGGTCCCACAGAGCCAAAATGGGACTACTCTCAAGTAAAAGGTTTGTTGATCACAGTCTAAGTTGTGAATTTTACAACAGCGATGAAGAGAAATTCAAATATTCATTTGTGAGAAGAAATGTGCAATTTTTAATTTAAGAATATGAAAAGCAATATTCACTTAAGCCTTAATGTTAAATTAATCGCTGAGTTTCATCTTATCTGTGCTCAGCTTAGACCACATTCGCACATGCGGTGGTGGCTGGCCCTGCACAGATTTTGGTTCCAGGAGAAACAGCGAGAACCAAAATCTGTGTGGAGGGTAGGAATGGGTGAACAGAACTGAGTTCGGAAATTTGGTTCGGTTTGGTTCAGTTTGGAAATTCGGTTCGGAAGTTCGGTTCGGTCGACTGAACTATTCGAGTTCGGTCTGAACTTCCGAACAAAATTTGGAAATTCAAACCCCATTGAACTAAATGGAATATTATGTTTTAGGGATGGGTGAACAGAGCTGAGTTCGGAAATTCAGTTTGGTTCAGTTCGAAAATCGAGTTCGGTTCGGAAGTTCGGTTCGGTCGACTGAACTGGTCGAGTTCGGTCCGAACTCCGAACTTCCGAACCGCGTTTGCCCATCCTTAGTGGAGGGTGTGAAAGCCCCCCTGCGTGGCTTTGCTGGAGATCACCCAGAAGAGTACAGAGCTGGATTTCCCTGCTCTGTACTATTCAGGGTGATCTCCAGCAAAGCCACACAGGGGGCTTTCACACTGGCTGAATTCCGAGCAGATTTTGACTTGCGGGAGTCAAAATCTACATGCCGCTGCAGGTGTGAATGCGGACTCAGATAGATTGACCATGTTATTCATAGAGCTGTCTGAGTTGTCAAGTTTTATAGGCAACCTCAAACATGGAAGGAAGATAAAATGATTAAAAAAACAGATGTAACAAAAATACCAAAATGACCTAATAATCAAATTTAAAAAACAAAAAAATAGGGGGTGGGGGAGAGAGAATATGTGAAAAGCATATTATTTGGGTATCTGAAAATGTGAATAATACCCATGAATAATAAGCCCACTTAGGGCTGATCTCAATTTTGCAAAAAGGTTCTGTAAAATCGAGACAACTTGAAATTCTGGTCAGAATTCGAACTGAAATAATTTGGATCGGAATTCTGACTGGGCATTTTGTGCATGTGAAAACAGCTACCACCATTCTGTGCATTCACAAAATGGCTCCCCCGCCCCCGGTTTGCTCCAGTCGGAACTTGAACCTTACAAGTTCTGATTGGACCACCAAAAGAAGTGCCCAATTCCTATGGAATTGCAACTGGGCTGAAAAATTTTGCTTCCAGCCCTAAGCCGACTACTAGAGCTGAAACGAGTACCCGCAAAAACGGGCATACCGGTGAAAATGTTCAGTTCTCGAATTGACTTTAAAATATCAGGTACTAATTTCCACCCGATTTGTAAACCCAATGTCCTGAAATGTCCCAGAATGTCGACTTCTTGTCCCATTTTTCAACTCCCGGTCCCAAATTTTTGACTTTGGGTCCCAATTTTTCGGTTTCCCATCCCGATTTGCCGGTTGGTAACCAGAAAAAAGAAAACCAAAACCAAACCAGTACTGGAAATGATACATTTTCCTGGTATCCAGGTACCTAATCAGTTATCAGGTAGCCCGTCGAGTATCCGATACAGTACTAAAAAATGTGGGTATTACCCACAGGTAGCAAATGAGCTACCTGTTTTAGCTTTAACCACTATCCACTTCAGTCCTGATCCTGTGAGTGTGAGAGCCATGCGCTGGCTTTAGGCTTCAGAAAGCTTCTAGCTTCCAAATAATAAGAAAAAAACAGACGAAGCATATGGGTGCCAACAGATGCAGAAAGGTGAAATGGCAAGTTGTTATAGGTGACGCAGTAGAGGTGGAGCAATAGCTGTGCCCCAGTCACCAGACCACACTGCCTCTTACATCGGACTCTTTATAGAGAAAGTAGGATTTGCTGTGTTTGTCCCAAATATAGGCAATAGAGGCAAAGTAGTAAAGTGATCTCTTTTATTGGACCAACTGCAGCTATTGGAAGTATTTATGCAACCTTTTGGACCTCACGGGGTCCTTTGTCAGGCAGGTCTGTTTCACTCGTAGCTATTTTCACTTTGTCAGTTTCACTCGTAGCTGAGCATGTGTAAGCACAAGGCTGCAATGTGCAAATTATAAAGGACACAGGGTGATCATTTCATGGCACAATATAAAGATAATTTCATTTATGCATTTCCATTATTCTTTGAGTTTAATTTGACCTGACTGCGTCCCTTCAGCTTATTTAAACACTCCATGTAGTTAGATTGTTCCATTTCAAAGTACACTGCCAATTCTTCTGTCTGGTTAAACTTTGGTCTCCTCTCTATTCAATGGGAGCCAGCTTTAGTCACAAGCAGCAATGTTATGTTTCCTCACGTGCACAGAGGAAAAACATGTTCTTTCTATCTGAAATGGCTTTCTTTAAAAAAATTTTAAAGTCTGAAGCAACCACAGGACCACATTTGTTTTTAACTCCCTCAATGTAGAACTTTCCATTTGTCCCAGTTGAATTCCATTTTGTTAATTTCAGCCTCAGATGGAAATCTTGCTGGAAATTAACAAAATGAAATTCAGCTGAGGGTAATTTCAGATGTGACGGGCCCGGAGGCTGAACCACGGACCAGGATCCGTTTCGGATTCCGGTCCGGAATCAGGCCAGTCATCCTTTAGACATGATTCTGGAGGGGGATCAGGGAGGGGGCAGGGCTGCCTGGGGAGGAGGTAGGGGGTAGGGATGCACGGCGCGACGTGCGGCCACACAGCCCCACCCCCCGCGTTCCCCCAGCCACCCACCTTCTGGGAGACGGGCGAGCGCAGCAGCCAATCCGGCCATTGTGCCCGATCCCGTCCCATGGTCGGGGCAACAATCTGGCAGGGCTGAAGGTAACAGACGTTACCTTCAGCCCTTTCCGGATCGTGGCCAAGCCAACCATGGTTGGGCTCCGATCCCACCACGGTTCTGGACCTCCGGGCTGCCAGAAGTCCAGAATCGTGGTCATTGTGATTCCCCTCAGAGGTTCACTGGGGTGAACATCTGGCGGAACGCACAACAGACGTTACGGGAATCACGACCACCACAGGGGATTCACTGTGGTTGACCGTGATCTCGTAACATCTGAAATTACCCTGAGATAAATGTAAAGTTCTTCACTTAGGGAAGAAAAAACAAATGCACCTTTATAATATGTGGGACCCTGACTTGAGAGCAGCCCATATGGAAAAGATCTAGGGATTGTGGCTGATCACAAACTGAACATGAGTCAGCTAGGTGATGTGACTGCAAAAAAGGCGAATGCAATTTGAGGCTGAATTAACAGAAGCATCGTCTCCAAGTCAGCACTAGTCAGAATTCACCTGGAGTATTGTGTCCAGTTTGAACACCTCATTTTAAGAAGATGTAACTGGACTGTAAAGAGGGTGATTTGGGCTAGTCCCTAGCCTTTTAAGATTGCGCACCAACACTTGGGTGCAGGTGTACTTACTGGACATAGGACAGCACTAGGGCCAGCTCTACTATGGGGCAGGCGCTCTTCAAAACAGATGATACATACCATGCCCAATCATAGAGTTTGGCCCTTAGGATTCTTGGGACTTTATAAGGACTGCTCTCAGCTGAAGCAGTGAAGACAATAAGGAAGGAACTCTGCAGAGTGTTTCCTGACCTTTCCTAGCCTTAGGCAGGGGGTTTGGGCCTCAGATATTGGAGAAGGCTCTTCCACAGCAGGGATCTGTCGGAGGATGCCTCAACCCCACCAGAGGAACCAAACAGCGTGGACTCCCAGATGGGTTTGTTATGATTTTTGGTCAAGAGGGGCTTGAGGACTTTGTAAATTTGTATTTCTTTTTATTTTATTTCAGAGTATTTTTATCCCACACCCTCCTGCTCAGATAGCAGCTCGGAGCGGCTCATGACAAGCCAAACAATAACATCAACAATTCAAATCACAGCTTAAAATTTGAAACACATTAAGACTACTAAAAGAGCAGAACCAAAAATCCTCCTCAACCCCCCAACCCCATCCCACCCTCCCCAAAAGCCTGGTGGAACTGCCAGATCTTACACTGTCTCTAGAAAGAGGGAAGGTATGGGGCCAGGCATGACTCCATTGGGAGGGAATTCCACAGCCTAGGACCAGCCACTGAGAATGCCCTCCCCACCGTTGCCACCCAGGGTGGGTGTCGAGTCGGGTGTCCCTGGCCGACCACAGAGGCCACACCACAGCCTGGGGCATGAGGCGTTTCCACAGGTAAGTTGGGCCCAGGTCATTTAGTCTTTATAGTTCAACAGTAATACCTTGAATCGGTCCCGGAAGACAATAGGCAACCAGTGCACAGAACGGAGCACCGGTGTAATGTGCTCACGATGACCTGTCCCTGTAAGGAGGAAGGTCGCTGAATTCTGCACCAGCTGCAGCCTCCAGACCGTCACCAAGGGTAGCCCCATGTAGAGTGCATTGCAGTAGTCCAGTCTAGAGGTGATGAAGGAATGGATGATGGTGGCCAGGTCAGAGCCCGAAACATATGGGCACCAAATGGTACTGGCAAACGGCGCTCCTCGCCACTGCTGCCATCTGGGAATCCAGGCAGAGCTGCAAATCAAGAAGCATACCCAGACTATGGACCTGAGTAGCTGAAGGGGGGCAAACCTCATCAATGACGAGGGCCACCACCCCTTCAGCTCTACCCACCAACATCACCTCCGTCTTGTTGGGATTCAGTTTCAGATGACTCATCCTCATCCAATACCCCACAGCTGCCAGAAACCAGGTAAGCACCGAGACTGCCTGGTCTGGATCTGCTGAAAAAGAGAGGTAAAGCTGTGTATCATCCGCATACTGATGGCAACATACGGTGAATCCTCTCACGACCTCCCCCAAAGGCTGCATATACACGTTGAACAGGAGAGGGGACAGAATAGAACCCTGTGGGATTCCACATGTGAGATTCCAGGGAGATGATGAACACTCCCAAAGCACAACCCATTGAGTTCTCCCGGCCAGGAAAGAGCGGAACCATTCAAGAACAATTCTGCCCACTCCAGCCCAGTCCCGCAGATGGGCCATCAACATCTCATGGTCAATGGTATCAAATGCTGCCAACAGATCTAATAAAATCAAAAGAGATTCTCTGCCCTGATTCAATTAATGGCACAGGTTGTCGACCAAAGCCACAAATGCAGTCTCCATGCCAAACGCAGGGTGAAAGCCGGACTGCGAAGGATCAAGAAAACTGATCTGATCCAGATGCCCCAAAGCTGCTGAGTCACCACCCATTCAATAACCTTCCCTAAAAAGGGAAGGTTAAAGACTGGCTGGTAGCTAACAAGGAAGTCAATGTCAAGTGATGTTTTTTTGAGCAGAGGCCGTACCACTACCTCTTTAAGGTGGTCCGGCACTCTGTCCTCCTTAAAGGGCCTGTCAGTAGAAACTGCAACTGAATGAGGGACCACTGGTGACAAAGGCTGGCTTATAGGGGAGTTTGGAGGCCAGATCATATTACCCCAATAGGGAATATCAGTTTAGCACACAAATACCCTAAGAGAACTTACTGCAGGCAGGATCACACCACTGCGTGCTAAACAAGACTCAGTAAAAGGACTGGGACTGAAATTAACGTAAGCCAGGGATTCTGCTGATTCCCCATTGGGGCCTGAGTGCCCCCTACAGTTTGGATCCATCTGGTCACCTGACTACAGAAGGACATTGACAAGACGGAGCAGGTTCAGAGGAAGGGAACAAAAAGAATAAAGGGTCTGGAAGAAAATCTATGAGGGAAGGTTGAGGGAACTGGGTATGTTTAGTCTAGCTAAGGGAATCATAGTCATCTTCAGATACCTAAAGGGCTGGCACCAAGATGGCAAGTCATGGTTTTGCATTGTTATAGAGGACAGGACTAGAAATAATGGGTTCAACTTACAGGGAAGTAAATGTCAGTTAAATATTAGGAAAAAACTTTCTATTTTAACAGTAAGATCTGTGATGCAATGGAACAAGTTGCCTAGGAGGATTGTAGGCTCTCCATCACTGGAGATTTTCAATAGAGGCTGGGGAGCCATCTCTTGGGGATGTTGTAGTTGTAGACATCCCACATCCAAGCTGTCTGTTGAACTAAATGACCCTCGAGATCCCTTCCAACTCTATGGGTGTTTTCAGACAAGACACTCCCCACCCACCCCCACCCACTATGTTCCAGGGCACCCATAGGGAAACACTGCAGCATGTATGGTGGGTGGGGTGTGTCTTGTCTGAAAACACCCATAGAGTTGGAAGGGATCTCAAGGGTCATGCAACATGTATGGTGGGTGGAGAGTGTCTTGTCTGAAAATGCCCCAAGATTCCATAAAAAGCAGAAAAGTTAATTCCCCACAGGAGAGCAATCTCTGTGTGTGTGTGTGTGTGTGTGTGTGTGTGTGTGAGAGAGAGAGAGAGAGAGAGAGAGAGAGAGAGTGTGTGTGTGAGAGAGAGAGAGAGAGAGAGAGAGAGAGAGAGAGAGAGAGAGAGAAGGAAGGAGGGTGGAAGGGAGGGAGGATGCAGTAGATCAGAATATAAAACGACTGCTCAAATCTAGGCAACAAAAGTGTGGGGGGGGGCTGGGGAGGAGCTGGCTGGAGATGTTTAATGGGTGTGCTCTGCTGTAGAGCTAAATTGGGTATTTATTTAGTACCTGTGGGTAATACCAGAATTTTTGGGTACCGCATCAGGTACCCATTGGGTTGCCCAGGTACTGACCAAGTACCCAGAAACCCCAAAAGTCAGTAACTTCCAGTACTGATTTTTTTATTTTCTGATTACCGATCGATAGATTGGGTTGGAAAACCCAACAATTGGAATGGAATTTTTAAAAAAACAAAACACATCGGGACTGGAAGGTGAATTTCGGGAACAGAAAATCAGAAAATAGATATCAGAAGTCAAAATACCCGAGTCGCCTATGTGTGAGAGGGGCAGGGTATAAATGTAAGAAAATAAATAAAATACATTAAAGAGAACCAAAGAAACACAGACTTTACTGGTTAGGGTAAAACAAAAGGTACAAACAGGTACTAAAGGGTAAGAAATTAGAATACGTCCTTGAGCAAGTTCCAGAGTCCAATTCAGTGGTTGCGTGGATGCTTTTGGATTGCGACTGCCTAAAACGATTCCTTTGCTGGTAATTGGCAGGTAGCAGGTCCTTTACTTACAGTTTCTTTGCCACGTGCTGTAGATAGACATGATTTCTTAGCAACGTGGGGCACAGTCCTTAGTTCTGGCTGGCAGAGGTCCAGGGGTTGCGAAGATCAGAGGAAGAGAGAGCGAGTGGGCAGTCTCTGTCCCTTTTAAGGTCCTATTCCCCCCTCTGCTGAGACTTGTTTGTGGGAGGTCACCTGGTCGATGCCCTAGTCAGGGGGCAGAGAGTCCAACCAATCAGGGTGGAGTTATCTGCAGATACCTGAGCCATGATGACCTCCCCTACTAGGAATGTCTGTTGTGACATCCTCTCCACATGGCTCCAGCCTAGGAAAGCTGACTCCTGCCATGTGTCCTGGCAGTAGGCCTTTAGGCCTATTCAGCAATTCCAAGTTTAAGGCTTCCAAGGTCGTGGTTTTTTTTGCCACACAGGGAACCCATGGGGGAGGGGGTTCCACACACAGCTAGGAAGAAGCTTCTTTGCTTCCCCCTCCCGAGCAGAGTCGTTCCCGCTCAGCAGTGTGCAGGCCAGAGAGGAGTAGGAAGCATTCAGGATGGAGTCTGGAGTAGAGAAGCAGCAGGCCCGGTCAGCGAGGTGATTCATCCCAGGGCCTGGGAAGTCGGGAAGCCCATTGGGTTGCATTCAGGTACCAGTTGGTGCCCAAACACAACTGGGGTGAGTCAGGCATCCCAAATTTGATGAGTTGCCCAACTGGCTGGTTACCTAGTTGAAGCTCTAGTCTTGAGTAGGTAAGGGGGTGGCAGAGAAGGAGGAGACTAGAGCTCCTGGATTGGTAGTGTAATAGGAAACAAGTGCAGAGAGATACGAGAGGTCAAGGCCATGAAGGACCTTGAAGGTAAAGAAAAGGAGCTTGTGTCGAATGCGTTCAGGTCGAGGTAGCCAGTGGAAGGAGGAGAAGAGGGGCTGAATATTTTCAAATTGGCAGGCGTGGTAGATGACCTTGGTAGCAGAGTTTTGAACAGAAGTGACGGGGGAAAAGGTGAGAGCTGGGGAGGCCAGTAAGGAGGAGGTTACAGTTGTCAAGGTGAGAGATGACTAGAGCATGGACTAGAGTCTTGGCAATAGAAACAGGGCCAGATTTTAGCAATGTTATGCAGAGAGAAGTGACAGGACTTGGTAACAGATTGGATCTAAGGTTTTAACGGAGAGGGAGGAGTCAAAGATGCACCCCAGGCTACGTGCTTGAGGAACAGGCTGGATCGTGGTCCCATTAATGGAAACTGAGGCAGCTTTCAGACATTGCAAAATGGACCATTATAATAATTTGAGATAATACCGGGTATTATAATTCCACAATTTTTTATTGTGTGACTGCACTGTTCCTGTTTTATGCTGTGAGATCTTGAGTCATTGAAAAAGCCACATTTGGGAGCTCTTAAAATGACCTGAGATCTTGCAGCATAAAGGGGGAATAGTGCATTCACACATCACCAAAATTGCGGAATTATAATACCCGGTATTATTTCAAGTTATTATAATGGCTACATGCCAGGTCATGCAGTGGTGCAAGAGGCTGGACTAGATGACCCTTGATCTACCTTCCAACCTCGTGACTCTGTGACATCCTTAACCCAGGCATGCGCCAAGCTTGCAAGCAAACGGACCCTGCCATCACAGAAACAATTTTTTATTTTAACCTGAATAGTCTGAGCTGTATAAATTTCCCCCTTTATGGGAAAAATTGTCTTATCCAACCCCGAATTGCAGCTCTCTCTCTCTCGGGTGGACGGTCCTAATAATGGAACGGCTCAGAGCAATTCATCAGGCTGGGAACAGGAAGCTGAGAAAAATACTGCATCCGATTGAAATTGCGTAGGGGAATTTAGGCAGACAGCTTGTAATTAAACTAATTGGGATTTGGCCGGGCAGCTGAGGACCGTACAACCCAATTTATTTTTTTTAAAGGAAAAAATAAAGCATCCTGGGAACTTCAATGGCTGTATTTACCAAGAACTGCCTTGCTTTTATGTCCCTTCCAAAAAGAACGCTTGTAAGCTGGCGGGGTGACTCAGCAGATGCAACAGAGCAGCAATCAGCAGGAGCGACTCTTCATCAGCAGATAGCTACAAAGTTTTACCAGGAGCAAAACAAACAGAGCAAAAATACCTGCCCTTCCCCTCTCTCCCCGCCCAGCCTGGCATTTGTTCAGTTCCCTCAGGGCCAGCCTTAGAATTAGCAGGGTCCGCATCCAAGATAAAATGGGGGGGGGGGGGCTAGCGCCCCCTCCCCCTTGGGGACATCATCCACAGGGGCCTTAAAGATGCTTATTTGGAGTCCCCAGAAAGAGCAATACCAGGATCAGCTGCCGCATGTCACCTTGTGATGAGGAGATTCCTTCCTTCCCCCGGTTACCCAGTGGTTCCAACCCTACGGGGCAAGCCTCCAAGCAAGGCCCATGTACTATATCTGGAGAATGGGACACTGTAATAGGGTGACTTACCTGGGGAAAGTGAAGCCCTATTACTGAGCTGCCTAGATAACCAGGCAGGCAGGCATGGAGCATGCCCAGTTTTAGGCTCTGAAACGCTTTTTGAGACTAAGTCCTGGGGCATGCCCAGTAGGACTGTAGAAATCATTCGGAGCTCTAAGTCCTGTGACACGCTCAGTAGAGCTAGAAGGAACTGAGCATGCTCAGGATCTATAAAGGGCCTGAGCTCAGTCTTGTAGTGGTGGGCAAAGGAGCTTACTGCTTTAGCTCCCTCCTCTTCATCACTGGAGCTTTTCCAGTGAACCTGCCCCCCCCCCCCAACACTTACCAGCAGTGTCTGTGAGGACAGAACAGGAGTCAGAACAGATGGGGGGGGGGGAATCTGCCTAGTTTAGGCCACCATGATTACCAGAGAACCCCAAGGTCCACCTTGAGAGGCTGAACCCCACAAATAGGGAAAGACTCTATTTGACCCTGACAGGTCTGAGGACACTAGGATATAGGGATGGATGAACGCGGTTTGGATGTTCAGAGTTCGGAGTGAATTTGGTCTGTTCGGACGTCCGAACCGAACGTCCAAACTGAACTCTCAAATGATCAAACAGTTCAGTCGTGTTCGGATGAGTTCGGTTGAGTTCAGAGGCAGAAAAAACGTCTTTCCAGGGCCGAAAATTCCATTTCGGTTTTGATTTCGGTTCAGTTTCGATTTCAGTTCAGTTTCGATTTCAATTTTGATTTCGCTATTTTTGAATGTTTGGCTAAACCGAACTCAGCTGAACCGAATAATCAAACCTGAACTCGGGTTTCAAACCGAACGACCGAACGACTGAACATCCGGACATCCGAACCACGTTCTGTTTGCCCATCCATACTAGGATATAAAGCCCATATACTAAGGGCCTTTTAAAAGAGGAATTTCTCTTGCAGTTTAAACCTGCGGAACTTGTAAAGCTTCGCGGGGTGTTTTTGTGTGTGCTTCAGATGCTCCTCCGTGAACCGGAAGTCGGCCGGGCGCCATTCGAAACAGCGGCATCGCGTGACTTCTGGGTGTTTTGAGATGTGGCATAGATAAGACCCTGCATCTCAAAACACCCAGGAGTCGCACGGCGCCGCTGTTTCTAATGGTGCCTGAGCGACTTCTGGTTCACAGAGGAGCATCTTAAGCCCCACCCCTCTGTGGAGGTTTCTTTAACAGGCCCTAAGTATCCTATTGGAGGTGTAGGCCTTGGCTATAAGGGAAGGTTGGAGGCCAATAGGAGGGACCCTAAGGGCACCCCACCTTTGTGGGATAGAGACAAAGTGAGCTGGAAGGGCATAACAACTGGGGCCCAGCTAACTCCCCTTGCAGTCCAGTGCCACACGTGACCCAGGAAACCCCACTGTTTCAGATGCAATTCCAGTTGATTTTTACTAGAGCTTACATGCCTTGGTCACTCTTGGGCCCGGGATGTGTTTGTCACGGGATTAGATTTAAGTCTCAAAACGGGGTCCCACTGGCAAAACTTTTGGGAACCGCTAGTCCAGTCAGAGGTCTCTCCCTGGTAGTATTTCTCCAGAGGACCCATGGTCAGATGAGAGTTAACCTTACCCCTGTCCTCCATCTGCACTGGAGGCCCTTGATTTGTAAGGCAAGAGTAATCTTCACCAAAGTTTGCATTTTAGGTGCTGAACACTGGTGCCCCAGAGATTTTAAGGACAGAAGGGAGGGCTGAGATCATCTCTTCGGTGCTCTATTTTAGCATGTGCCCTCCCCCTCTTTCCCTTCCACATGTAGCTTGTTCTTGCTCCACCTTTGGGTGCTTTTTAGGGATGGGAATTTCGGTTTTGGATAAAACCAAAAGTACCCGAAAATGGACGTTTCGGATTAATCCGAAATGTCGGGGTTTTTTCGGTTTCGGTACTATTGGATTTTTTGCATTGAATTTTTGTACCGGATTTTTAACATTGCGGTTTTACCCCATTGAAAAAAATGCAATGTCATAAATCCGGTATAAAAATCAATGCAAAAGATTCGATAGTACTGACCCCCGCCCCCGAAATTCATGAAAACCGAAACCGAAATTAACCGAAACTGAAATTTTGCCCAGAGTCCCATCCCTAGTATTTTAAAACAAGCAAGGCAATGGGGTGGGGTCCGTGACCTCTGAGTGGCACAACCACAGAGAACCGGCTCAGGTGGAGTGTGTGGAGATGGAGTCTGCTACTACTTATCAATTCTCTAGCACTACTAGGCATATGCAGCACTTTACAGTCACAAATTTTTCAGAAACAGGTCCCTGGCCCAATGGGCTTACAATCTAATATGGACAAAGGTGAGGGAAACACAGGGACAGAAAGACACACATATATACCCATTTTACAGATGGAGGAACTGAGACTGAGAGGTTTTGACTTGCTCAAGGCCACCTAGTGAGTTCATGGCTAGGGCAGGATTTGAACCTTAGCTTCTCAGGTCTTCCACTACATCATACTGGCTCTGTGATTCAAACAGATGGTTTCCAGAATAGTTACCCCTGTCACTGCAGCAAGCCACCACACATTCCTTCTGCCATGGACCATGGGGGAGGGGGAAGCATGCCGGGGACACGACCCTGGCATGAGCGCTGGGGTCCTGGGATCCCCAGTGTGCCTGGCTACTTCTTGTGACTTGCAAAGGCCAGGTCCCCCACCCACAGTGTCTCTGAGTGGCGGGCCGGTTTGCTGGCGTGGGTGGCTTCCCCCAGTTCATACTGGCAGGGGCTCCATGGCCACCTGTTGCCACTCAGCTATTTAGCTTGCTTTGCATGGAGTGATCTGGATTTCCCAGCAGTGCTCCATGTGTGGCCATGGATGGGTTCTCCGTGGCTCACAGAAATGTGCACCAGACTGCTCCTCCTTCAGATTCTGTAGCTCCTGGGTAGCCATGTGGGGTAATATCTGATCTAACACCCTTTCTCTCCATTGCTATCCCTCTGCCAAGACCTTGTCTCTTGCTCCCCATCCCTACATATCTTTTACTGCTTCTACTTTAAATCCCTTAGCTCAGAAATCCTCCCCCCCACACACACACACATATACTTTTATTTCTTCCTTCCTTGCAACCCTGATTATTATTAATTACCTTTTATAATTCCAACAACATACCTGGCTCTGAACACTTGTATTTAGAGACAGGTCCCTGCCCCAAGAGGTTCCCAGTCTACGACGAACAACAAAGAAGAGAGAGACAGGGAGATATATGTTCCCATTTTACAGATGGGGGAACTGAGGCTAAGAAGCAACAACTAGTGAGTTTGTGGCTAAACTGGAATGTAAACCTTTGTTTTTCCCAAAGTCCAAGTCTAGCATTTTATTGAGCAGGCCAGTGATTCTAAAACCTTTTGGAACTGTTGCCCCACCCCCACCCTCACCCCTTCCATTTGTCTGCAATAGCCGCCCTGATCCATTTGGGAAGGCCGGGGTAAAAAATGGAATGAATGAATGGATCGATCAATCAATCAATCAGTCCATCCATCCATCCATCCATCCATCCATCAATGATAGTTGAGGCCCCTCACCCATCCCACACCACACCTTGCTCCCTCTCCCCTTTCCACTCTCCTAAGCCTTGTTCTCTGACTCTCTCCCTCTTATCACCCCACTGTTTTGAAGGGTCCACCTGGCTCAGTCAGCTATGATCCTTCTTTCCCCACCCCCTTGAATACTCCCCAGTTTGAGGACCATTGCATGCCTGAGGCCCGTGGATAGATTTATATGGCACCTTTGCAGTTCCGGGATCTGAGCCTGGATCCAGTTTCTAGATCTTGACTCTTGGATTCAGTTCCTACCATCAAGCATGGAAAGACTAGGGATGGGCGAACAGAACCGAGTTCAGAAATTCGATTCGGTTCGGAAATTCGGTTCGGAAGTTCGGTTCAGTCGACTGAACTATTCGAGTTCGATCCGAACTCCGAACTTCCAAACAAAGTTCAGAAATTCAAACCCATTGAACTAAATGGAATATTATCTTTTAGGGATGGGTGGACAGAGCTGAGTTTGGAAATTCAGCTCGGTTTGGTTCGAAAATCGAGTTCGGTTCGGAAGTTCGGTTTGGCCGACCGAACTGGTTGAGTTTGGTCTGAACTCCGAACTTCTGAACCACGTTCACCCATCCCTAGGAAAGACTAAGCTCAGGGGAAGGAAGCAGAGATGAGGGCACACACATGAGAGGGGACAGATCTAGGGCAGAGAACCATGATCTGAAGGACCCTCTGCTTCTTGAGTGCACCCCTAATATAGGTCACCGGTAACTGTCAATAGTGGGGGGTGTCAGAGGGGGTGTCAGAGCCTCAGTCTGCTCTGCCTCAAACAATCCACCACGGCCTCCAAACATTGGGACAGTGCTGAGATGGCAGGACCTGGGTCAGTCAAAAAAGAGATGGGAAGCTGGGTGTCATCAGCATATTGGTGACAACACACACCAAACCCTCTCACGATCTACCCCAAGGGCTGCATATATACATTGAACAATCATGGAGACAGAATGGAACCTTGCGGAATGCCACATTCCAGGTCCTGGGGACTGGAAGATTCAGCCTCCAGGAAACCCACTGGCTTCTCCCCAAGAGGAATTTATTATTATTATTATTATTAACAAACATTTATATAGTGCCAGCAGTGTACCTGGCACTTTACAAAGTAATAAAATAGACAGGGTCTGAGGAATGAGTGGAACCATCCAAGGGCAGTCCTGTCCAGAACCCCCAGGGCTCTCAATCGTCTCAATAGCAGCCCATGGTCCACGGTATCAAAGACAGCCAAGAGATCTAGCAGGATCAGAAGTGTCAAACGTCCTGCAACCATCTGCCGGTGGAGATCATCTACCAAAGCCACCAATGCCATCTCTGTACCATAGTCAGGGTGGAACCCCGATTGAAATGGGTCAAGGAAACCGATGTTGTCAAGATGCACCTGGAGCTGTAGTGTGACTGCCCGTTCAATAACCTTCCCTAAAAAGGGAAGGTTAGAGACAGGTGGGTAGCTGCCGAGTGCATCCACATCCAAAGATGACTTCTTCAGCAGGAGGTGCACCACGGCCTCTTTGAGACCTGGGGGCAATCTCCCCTACCGAAAGGACGTGTTGATTACCCTCACCAGCACTGTCCCCAACATCTCCCTGGAGGCCTTCACCAACCAGGACAGGCATGGATTTAATTTGCAATTGGTGGCTCTAACAGACCCCAGAACACTCACAGCATTGGCTGGCATCACTTCCTGAAACTCTTCCCAAAAAGCTGGACCAGATGGGGCCTCCATAGCCTCGCGCTCCATCTCTACTGGCCCCAATCCAGTATCAAAGTTGGTCTGGATCCGAGCGATCTTGTCTGCAAAGTAGATGGCAAACTCCTCACAGCAGGCCTGTCACAAGTCCCTGTCCAGGCGGAGGAAGGCTGGACTGATCAGCCCCCACACCACCCAGAACAGCTCCACTGGATGCGACTTTGCAGACGCTATGAGGGCAGCAAAGAACTCTTTCTCTGCCATCCTCACAGCCTCAACATAGGACTGCAAATGGGCCCTATGGAGAAGTCGGTCAAATTCAGTGTGAGTCCGACGCCAGCGTCGCTCTAGCCACCTACCTACCTGCTTCATACACCGCAGCCCCTCGGTAAACCAAGGGGCCCTGCGGAGACGAGACAGAGGCAAGAGGCGTCTCGGAGCCACCTTGTCGATGTCCTCCCCGAGCAAGGTGTTCCAAGCCAGAACGAGTTCATCGACATTGTGACTAGGGATGGGCGAACACGGTTCGGTAGTTCGGTGTTCGGCCCGAACTCGGCCTGTTCGGACAACCGAACACGAACACGAACACGAACGCACTGAACGGACCGAACACCGAACACCGAACACCGAAATGACGAACACACCGAACCGAACCGAACACCGAACTACGAAATGGCCGAACACACCGAACGGAACCGAACACCGAACTAC
>QEPC01010034.1:4759016-4780970 GCA_003113815.1 Sphenodon punctatus | reverse complement strand
GAACACGAACGTACAACCCGATGGCAAACGAACCGAACGGCCGAACACGAACGTACGACCTGCCCGAACAACCGAACACGAACGGCCGAACACGAACGGCCGAACCGAACGGGCGAACGCGAACGCGAGGCACGACCGAACGGCCGAACACGAACACACGAACCGAACGCGGCCGAACCGAACGGCCGAACGCGAACACACGAACCGATCGCGGCCGAACTGAACGGCCGAACATGAACCGCGATCTGTTCGCCCATGCCTAATTGTGACCGTCAAGATCTAAGGTTAAATCCCGCAGAGCCTCCTGGAACCGTTAAGGTTCCTTCAGTCTCCGGGGGTGGACCAACCTGACTGGTCCCTTCCCCTTCTGGAGGTGGTGCTCTGAGAGACTGACCTGTACGAGATAATGGTCCATCCATGACAAAGGTGTGACCTTCACGTCCCCCACTACTGGATCACCCACTTCAAGGTCAGAACAGAACACCAGGTTGAGGGTATGCCCCCCCAACATGGGTCGGGAAGTTAACAACTTGGAACAAGTCCATGGTTGCCATGGCAGCCATGAACTCTCGCTCCTCTCCCACAAGGCCGGTATCGGCATGGGCATTGAAGTCCTCAAGGACCAAAGTCCTGGAGGAGCTTAGGACCACCGCCGAGACCAGCTCTGCTAGAGCGGCAAGGGATGCTGCTGGGCAGGAAGGGGCCCGGTACACGAGCAGCACCCCTAAATTGCCCCCAGCCAAACTGAGCACCACATGGAGGGCCTCAATCCCTGGAATCTCCTGGACTGGATACCTCCTAACAGGCCATGTCTCTCTAAAAATAATCGCTACACCACCTCCCCGGTCCCCAGTGCGGGGCTGGTGTTGCACGGCATACCCAGCTGGAATGAGGTCAGCCAAGATTGACCCCGCCTCCTCATCCAGCCAGGTTTCCGTAATACCTGCAAGGTCCGCTGCCCCATCCAAAATCAAATCTCGGATTACTGGGGCCTTTTTTGCCACAGACCTTGCATTAATAATAATAATAATAATAATAATAATAATAATAATTTACAAAGTTGCCCCCATGGATAGAAATGTTCTTCCACCCCTGCTCTACTGGCATGGTTGAATATATTTTCATGAGGGTGAGTCAGTCTTCTTGGCTACCATGGCAAACCAAGCCACTTTGCAGAGAGATAAAGGTTTGTTGTGGGCCGGCAAATATTTTCTCTTGTGGGAAACTGAACTGCCATTGGCAGGAACTTAAAATAAACTATAGCCCTTTTTCTTGGATAACAGCAAAAGGTTTGCATTCATGGACACACCGCAGACACATTTGCCCCTCTACCTTAAATGTTCAGTGTTTTTAGAAAAGCTTTTCCCAATCCCCACCCATCAGCCACCTATCATGCATGCTGCCAATGTAGCCCTGCAGCGTGCATGATGGGTGGGTGATGAGTGGGGAGGTGTTTGTCTAAAACAGCCATTGGGCATCTTTAGACATACAAAGATTGGCTGTCAAAACCCCTAAGCATTGTGTGTGAACACCATTACATCACAAGAACAATGGGTGTCTTGAACATAACGTCAACCGGTGTCTGAATGTGTGTTTTGACCTTGATACGAACACCAGTTTGGCCCTGTGTTCACCATGTGGTGCTGCTTAGACAAATCAGTCTAATGGGGCAAATCGGTGTTTTGCTCACCACCCGATCTCAGCATGCAAGCACTGACACCTTGTTCCCCATGTTGTACCTGCTTAACATGCCACGCAATATCATTAGACACAATGTTGGCCACGTGTTCAGCTGGAACATGCAGATTGTCCTTGTGATCCAATGGTGTTCACATTGCGTGTTCAACGAGTGGCCAACTTGATGTTGGGATTGTTAGGGTGCTTACACACAATGACCAAACACGTGCTTATGGGTAACCCGATCTTTGTTATGTCTAAAGATGCCCAATTTGCATGTTCCGGATGATCATGTGGCCAACATTGTGTCTAATGATATCATGTAGCATGTTAGCAGGTACAACATGGGGAATGAGGCGATAGTGCTTGCGTGCTGAGATCAGGTGGCGAGCAAAACACCGATTTGCCCCAAGATGGGCTGTGTATCTAAGCAGCGCCACATGGTGAACACAAAGTCAAACCGATGTTCATATCAAGGTCAGAACACACATTCAGACACCCGTTGACGTTATGTCTAAAGACACACACAGTCAGTTTCTCTAAAGCACCCTTGCACAGACTGAAATTTGAGGGGAGCAGAGGCAGGCCTTCCACTTCTCCACAAGTCTGCAGATGTTACGGGTGGAAATTTTGGTTTCAGATAGAACCGAAATGGCCTGAAAATGGGATGTTTCGGTTTTAAAACCGTAAACTGAAATTGTGGTTCTTTTTCAGTCCTGGCGGTTTGTTTTTTTTGCATTGAGAAAATTCCATTGAAGTCAATGAGGAAAAAAATGGGGGGTGGGGGAGGGTCAATGCAAAAACCCTGAATCTGAAAATCACAAAGAACTGAAACCAGGGGAAAAAATCGAACCACCCCCTCCCCTGGACTCCATCCCTAGTACCATAATAAGGCCAGAAGGGTGCAGCTTCAACAGGGCCTATGAACCTGGGGGTGAGGGTAGAATGAAATGGGTAACCCATTGCTACCTGTATTCCTGAGCAGTCTATTGCGTGCCCAATCCATACTTATATACCGAGCTGGACACCCGATTACCCGAAAATACAAGGTAGGACTGTTACTGAGATACTGATTTACTGGTTGACTGATTGGTCTGTGGTAAATTGGCGCCAGAACCCAGAAAAAAAATCAGGATAGAGACTCAGGGTTGGGACCCAGAGTTGCTGGGCTTTGGCGGAAGCCCTGCTTTCTCCTAGTTACTTGGGTCACCCGCAGCTTTTATTAATTATTTATTATTATTATTATTATTATTATTAGCATTTGTATAGGGTCAGCTGTGTACCTGACCCTATACAAATGCTGTGTACCTGACCCTGACAGAACAGTGAGATAGATGCAGTCCCTGCCTCCGGTTTACAATCTAAAAGACACGGAGGGGGAGACAAGGAGAGGGGAGATAGGGAGAGACAAGGGATAAATAACAATCAAGTGGATGCGAAGTCTCAGGTGCATGTACTTGAATAGGTTGCGGTTAGGCAGGAGTCTGCGGGCAGGGCAGACACTAAAAATTGGGATGAAAGTTCTAACAGGCATCGAGAAAGGCGGCAAGGAAGAGGTGAGCTTTGAGGAAGGATTTGAAGGTGTGGAGGGAGGGGGCAAGGCGGATGTGGGCGGGGAGAGAGTTCCAGGCATAGGGGGCAGTGAGGGAGAAGGGGCGGAGGCGCTTAGAGGAGCAGGGGAAATGAGGGAGAGCGAGGGAGGGGAAAGAGGAGTAGCGGCGAGTGTGTGCAGGAGTGTGTATGGAGATTATGGCTGAGAGGTAAGGGGGAGCCAGGTTGTGAAGGGATTTATAGGTGAATACCAGGAGTTTATGAAGAATGCATTCAGGAAGGGGGAACCAGTAAAGAGAGGAGAGGAGAGGCTGCACATGGTCAAAGCGACGGGCCGAGTGGATGACCCTAGCAGCAGAGTTTTGGATGGAGATAAGGGGGGACAGATGAGAGCGAGGAGACCAGTAAGAGGAGGTTGCAGTAGTCAAGGTGAGCGATGACCATGGCGTGAACAAGGGTTTTGGCTGAGGAGACAGAGAGAAAGGGGCAAATCTGAGCAATGTTGTGGAGGACAAAGTGACAGGACTTGGCAACAGTCGATGTAGGGTTTAAAGGAAAGGTGAGAATCGAAGACGAAGCCCAAGCTATGGGCTTGGGGGACAGGGCCGATGGTGACCCCATCGATAAGAATGGACAGGCAAGAGGGAGAGGAAGGGTAGGGAAGAAAGATAAGGAGCTCAGTCTTAGCCATGTTGAGCTTGAGCTGACGTTGGCATATCCAGGCGGAGATATCACAGAGACAGTTGATGAGGTGAGCTTGGACAGAGGGGGAGAGAGGGGGGGTGGAGAGATAGAGGTGAATGTCGTCAGCGTAAAGGTGATATTGGAAGCCGTGGGAGGCAATGCGTTTGCCAAGAGACAGGGTGTAAATAGAGAAGAGGAGAGGACCCAGGACCCCAACCGAGGGACTCCGCCTTGGGGGACCCCAACCGAGAGGGGGAGGGAGGAGGAGTTGGAATTCCAAAATGTCATTTTAATCCCCAACCGAGAGGGGGAGGGAGGAGGAGTTGGAATTCCAAAATGTCATTTTAATCCCAATTTTTCAACTTCTGATCTGGGATTTTTTATTTCAAATCCCAGAGTTATTACTTCAAATCCCAGATTTCAGATTTTTTCCTCAGGTATTTTGGAAGTTTGGGGTAATTCCGAGTACCCCAAAACTGACATTTCAGGGTGTTGTTTTTTCCCCAGGAACTCAAGCAGCATTTGGATTTTGTTTTGGGTACGCAAAAATGCAGATATTACCTACTGGTACAAAATCAGGTCCCTATTTCATCTCTCCTCCCTAGGAGATTGAACAAATTTTCTCAACAGCTAGTTCCACTGAGATACTGTTCTAACAGGGAGGGAATCTCCCCCCCACCCCAAACCTACCTTCCTGTAAGATGAAGATTGTCTGTCAATGCTACCTGGATTAATGGTGTCTGGGGGAAATAAAAATTTTTTTTGGGGGGGAGGGAGGAGTCTGCTTTTGAGGGGTAAAGGGTTTGTATTCCTCCCTCCCGCCCCAAAGCTGGGCTGCATTTGTGTCCCTCCCCCAGATCTGGATGAGGTAGAGATTACACATTCACAAGGAGTTGGGGGTGGTGAGTGAGTGGGTTTGCGATTGGTGGCGTGTGCATGAGCTGTACAAGCCAAGCTGCACAGACGACTGTGCTAGTAATGCTGTGTTGGAGTGAATCAGCTTGGGGTGTGTGTGTGTGAGCATGACAGAGTTGGGCGGGAAGGGAGAAAGGGGTGACAGAGAGAGGGAAGGAGGAAGGGAAAAGGGGTGGCAAGAGAGGGGGAGAGAGAAGAGCAAAGATGACTGGACAGAGAAATGGGAAGGGGACAAGGTGGACAGCTAGAGAGGTGAGTAGTCACAGGCTGCTGTAGGATAGTGTTGCCTGCTTAGGATTCCCAAGTGCTTCCTGTTGGCAGCACCCATGCTCTCTGTTTCCAGCATGACACCCACTGCACCGACCCAGATGCTAAATTGCACCGTGTTGAGGACGCAATTGTTTAGCGCGTCCGCGCATCAGCTAACGACTCACTTCCCAGAAAGCTTGCCGAGTTTAGAAACCAGCCTTTGGCTGCATCATTTGCACGACTCATTTCTCTCCTGGTTTGAATTTCGTACGAAGGACAGGGGCGTGACGCGCGCGTTGCTTTAACTCATTATGAAAACGAATGGAGTCCCAGTCGTTTTTTGCGGCTAAGGTAACGAAAGCACAGGAATACGCAAATAACGCTCATGCGATTTTGTTTGTGGGTGTCGTTTAGATGTTATGTGGGTGTCTGAATGCGCGTTTTGACCTTGATATGAACCCCGGTTTGGCTCTGCGTTCACCACGTGGCGCTGCTTAGACACACAGCCCAACTTGGGACAAATCGGTGTTTTGCTCGCCCCCCGATTTCAGCAAGCGCTGCTGCCTGGTTCGCTGCGTTGTACCTGCTAACACGCCACGGGATATCATTAGACACAACGCTGGCCACGGGTTCAGCCAGAACACGGAAACTGTCCTTGTGACGCAATGGTGTTCACATTACGTGTTCAACGGGTGGCCAAATTGGTGTTGGGATTGTTATGGTGGTTACACACAACGGCCAAACATGTGCTTAGGGGTTTTGACACCTGATCTTTGTTATGTCTAAAGACACCCTGGTTTTGTTTTTATTTTTTGTATCATTTTATTAATATATTTTTTTTAAAATTAAAATAAGAATAGTTGCGCAGGCGCTAGAATGACTGCTGGGGCTGTTGGGTGCCTACGCGCCTTTTTCCAAAATGGTGCCAGCAACATCGGCGCCAGTTTGGAAAAGGCTCACACATGTGCAGGACAGCCCCTGGTGGCCATTTTGCACATGTGCAGGGATTTTTAATTTTAAATAAACAAATAAAATCAGATGTAAACGAAGGGGGTTTTGGAAATGAAAACAAAACTGAAAATGAATGATGTGCCTGCTGCCCACGCGGAATGAAAGATTGACTATTGTGCGTCCTACTGAGAGATCCCTCTCCCCACATTACATCCCAGGGGTTCATTTCTGCTGTGTGCATTGCCAAGTCTGCTGCTAGTCCCTGGTTGGAGTTAGGTTTGGAGCCAGTCGGTACTGACCTTTCAAGGAATGGGAGGGCTCCCACGAACCATAGAGTACAAACAAGAAGCAGCTAAGGAATGGGCCCAGCAGCCTCGCCTCATAGGGTGGGCTGTGGCTCAGGTGGCAGAGCGCATGTTTTGCATGTATAAGGTCCCTAGTTCAAGCCCTGCCATCTCTGATTCAGGATCTCTGGTAGCACGCCTGGGTGAGGCCTCTGTGGGGATTCTGGAGGGTCTTGGGTAGCACGCCTGGGTGAGGCCTCTGTGGGGATCCTGGAGGGTCTTGGGTAGCACGCCTGGGTGAGGATTCTGTGGGGATCCTGGAGGGTCTAGGGTAGCACGCCTGGGTGAGGATTCTGTGGGGATCCTGGAGGGTGGTAGCATGCTTGGGTGAGGCCTCTGTGGGGATCCTGGAGGGTCTTGGGTAGCACGCCTGGGTGAGGCCTCTGTGGGGATCCTGGAGGGTGGTAGCACGCTTGGGTGAGGCCTCTGTGGGGATCCTGGAGGGTCTTGGGTAGCACGTCTGGGTGAGGCCTTTGTGGGGTCCTGGAGGGTCTCAGGTAGCACACCTGGGTGAGGTCTCTGTGGGGATCCTGGAGGGTCTCAGGTAGCACACCTGGGTGAGGCCTCTGCTGGGGATCCTCGAGGGTTTCAGGTAGCGTGCCTGGGTGAGGCCTCTGTGGGGATCCTGGAGGGTCTAGGGTAGCACGCTTGGGTGAGGCCTTTGTGGGGTCCTGGAGGGTCTCNTGGGTAGCACGCCTGGGTGAGGCCTCTGTGGGGATCCTGGAGGGTGGTAGCACGCTTGGGTGAGGCCTCTGTGGGGATCCTGGAGGGTCTTGGGTAGCACGTCTGGGTGAGGCCTTTGTGGGGTCCTGGAGGGTCTCAGGTAGCACACCTGGGTGAGGTCTCTGTGGGGATCCTGGAGGGTCTCAGGTAGCACACCTGGGTGAGGCCTCTGCTGGGGATCCTCGAGGGTTTCAGGTAGCGTGCCTGGGTGAGGCCTCTGTGGGGATCCTGGAGGGTCTAGGGTAGCACGCTTGGGTGAGGCCTTTGTGGGGTCCTGGAGGGTCTCAGGTAGCACACCTGGGTGAGGTCTCTGTGGGGATCCTGGAGGGTCTCAGGTAGCGCACCTGGGTGAGGCCTCTGCTGGGGATCCTGGAGGGTTTAAGGTAGCGCGCCTGGGTGAGGCCTCTGTGGGGATCCTGGAGGGTTGCAGGTAGTGCGTCTGGGTGAGGCCTCTGCCAGAGACCCTGGAGAGCCAGATTTGAAACCCTGCTGCCATGTCAGGTTGTGACAATACTGGGCTAAGATAGACCATTGGTCGGAGTCAGTTAGGCAGCTCCTTATAACACATGTCGCTATGGTGCCGGCTAGACTTAAAGTCAGAAATGTCCATTCTGATGTTACCCTAAATTTGCAAGAAAAACTTGTGATTGTTAAACCTGGATTTGTGTGACAACACCACACTTGTGGGTTCACTGCACACTGCACATGAGGAACCCTGCAAGCTCATCTGTTCACACACTTAGTAAATAACCTCCCCTCTAGAGCTACAGCAGGTAGCACGTTTGATATCCGCAGGTAATACCTGCATTTTTGGGCACACTCAGTGGGCACCTCCGCGGAGGGTTACCTGATTTCCCCCTCCCCCATCAGATGCCTCGATGTCCCCAAATGCAGGTCTTTCCTGAATGCCCCAGGAAGGTGATCTGGGCTCCTGGTCACTCTCGTGTGCTCCCCAAGCTGAGCCACCCGTCCGCCTGCTCCTCTCTGACCGCTGCTCAGCTGAGCTGGGTTTTCCCCATTCTGAGCGGGGGCAGTGGGGGAAGCAAGGAGGCCTCTTCTGGTGGTGCTCCACAGTCCGCATAGCAGGGGGGAGGATGTGCAGGAGATTTTAAAGCATTGCAGATGCAACCTGCATGCAACCCACATGCACCCCCCACTGTAGGGATTGTGCAGGGAGATATCTCCTCAATCCCCCCTCTGCTTTCTTAGAAAAACCAAGTGGGAAGAACCTGGTTTAGCTTAGCAGCCGGCCAGGAGGAGCAGCAGCAACTGGGAGGAGCAGCAGCAGCTGGGAAAATCAGCCAAGGGAGCATGCGGGTAGCCCATCAGGTCGTGTATATTTGGGCACTGATCAGTTCCCAAATGTGGGTGGGTAAAGTCAGGCACCCCAAGTTGAATGGGAGGGCTCAGCTTTGTGGGTGTCTGGTTGCACCTCTACTCACCACTCTCCCAGGAGAGAGAAAGAATGAGAAAGAAAGAGAGTGTTTCTGCCACCAGATCATTCCTAGAGTCCAGGGAATGACTCATTCCCTGAACACATGGAGCCAGGTGCAGGCAGGACCAGATTGGCCTGACCCGATATGACATTTCTTATGTTCTTAAATGCTGGAACCCTCCTCCCTCACCTCCTTGGGGAACGTAAGGCTGGGCTCTAGAGTTGAAATTACTACTATAAATAAATAAATAAATAATAAGAATAAGAAGAATAAGAAGGAGGAGGAGGAGGAGGAAAGTCCCCCCTCCCCCCTGACAAAATGGCACTTGGAGAGCTTTACAACATACAAATATGACAGCATAAAATAAATTTAAAATAGAAATTAGGACTGAAACGCGCCCTCACAATTGCGAGAACTAAGTTCACAACGAGATTTTTGATAATGAGAACAGGTCGTGAACTGGTCGATTCTCATCCTGTTCTCGCGAGATTCTGGCATGACTGAAAACCAGCTCTGGGCATGTGCAAAGTGGCCACCGCAACCATTTTGTGCGCGTGGTGGCCCCCAGCTGCCATTTGCACCTGTGCAGAACATTTTTAGGGTTTCTAGAATCTCACGAGGTTCTCGAGAAACCTCAAAAAAAGCTCTGCGGAAGTGAAACATGGCCACCATGGGGGCACACCTGTGGAGAATGGATGGATGAGCCATTTTTTCCATGCACAGAGCTTTTTTGAGGTTTCTCTAGACTCCTGCGAGATTCTCAAGTACCCTTGCAAGAATGCACGAGACCTCACTGGAGTTGCAAGAATCTCATGCATTCTTGTGAGAATGGAAATCCATTATCATTTCATCTCTAAAAATATCTAGTCCTCAATGAGTGCCCAGTGGGCTTCCCAATATACCAATGTACCATTTTTGGTCGTGATTCTCTATCATCCAGGACCGATTTTTTACTTTCCGTCTTGATATTTTTACTTCCGGTACCGATTTTTTTTAACTTTCCATCCGATTCCTGTATAATTTTACCATTTGACTGATTGATAAAATGGTAAATCTCTAATTCAGTAACAACAATACCCGGTGGTTTGGGGATAATTGGGTGCCCAACTTGGTACTCCGGTATTACCTGCCGGTAGAAAATGCTCTACCCATTTCCCCTCGAATGGGATCTCCTTGCCCTCTTGCTAACAAAGTCAATCTGTGTCCAATGGCTTTGGCCAATGTAGGAACAACTTCCCCGGCTGTCACTCTCTGATGCTGTCCTCCTGAAGGGCCAGATGGCTTGTCATGGACCACTCTTTAATAACAAACTCTGCACAGACAGCGATGGCCCTAGCTATTTTGTTGCCTCAGTTAAATGAAGGAGAGGATTCAGGTTTACAAAGTCGTGAATAGTTCAGAGAGCGTGAATAGGGTAAATGACAGCTCCCTTTCTCATAATAAGAATATACTCAGTGCCATACTGGGTCAGACTAATGGTCTCTGAAGCCCAGCATCCTGAAAATGGCAGATTTGGTCACTTCAGAGAAGTACACAATGGGTCATAATGGAGTGATCCATTTCCAGCGCCCAACAGTCAGAAGTCTTATCCCAACTTGACTAATTGCCCTTTATGGACATGTCCAATCCTCTACCAAAACCAGTTATGCTATCGGCCTTCACAACATTCTCTGGCAATGGGTTCCACCGGTTAATTTTGCATTTGGGGCCAACCCCAAGCCCTGCCGATCCCGCGCACATGCACACAATCTCCACACAGCAATGGAGGTCTGCATGGTTTGTGCGTGGATGCGTACGGGATCCACGGCTCATCCCTACCATGTACAATTGTGCATTGAATATCCAAGCAAGAGGTTGGACTGGATGACCCTCCAGTTCCCTTTTAGTTCTAAGATTCCTTGATTCTATATGTGAAAAAAACAAACCACTTCCCTTTCTTTTTCTTAAATCTGTTGTCTTTGAATTTCATATGGTGTCTCTTAGTATCCATGATAAGAATGGGCAGGTTACAGTTCCCTACTTACCTGCTCTTCTGAATTATTCTTGATTTTGTTAAAATTCTGTCATGTCTCCTCTGCCATCTCTTCCCCTTAGCGGAAGAGTCCTTGCTGAGTGATTGAGCCTCTCATTGTATGGAAGCTCTTCCATGCCTTTGACCACCTTTACTGCCCTTGTCTACCATTTCCAGGTCTACTATATCCTTTAAGAGACCGAGGGTGTTTACAAATGTGAGACTGGCCCACTAGGAACCACTTTGGCCCGTCTGGGCTAGAATCACAGTGGCATCCCAATGTGGGCCTGGTACAAACCTGGCCTGGGGTGGCAGCCTACCTGGAAATGTGAGCCTGGATCAATGCAGGCCCACAGTCCGCACCCAGCTGCCGCCCAGCTGAGCCAGAATGGGCAAACTAGGCAGGAACGTTTGTTCCCGACCCTGGCTCCTCCTGGCTTGAGGGGTTGCCATGGCGCCCAGCTGTCCATCATGGTAGGAAGGCGGGGCAGCAGCAGCGTGGGGGGTGGCCGGGCAGCTGCACTTCTCTCCATGCCCATCCTCCCCCGCCATGCCCATCCTCATCCTTCCCCCAACATAGGGATAACAGGCATTCCGTCACGTCAGTTAACACCAAGGGAGACAGGAACTGTACACAATATTCAAGGCATGGGTGCACCATTGATTTATCGAGTGCTATTATGATATTCTCTGTTTTATTTTCTATCCCTTTTGAGCTGAAGCAAGTGCCTGCACATCAGAACCCAGCAAACATCGGATACTAACTGATACTCGATGAGTGTCCGATGGGCTACCCGATGTATGGAAATACTAATTTTTTCCCCAGTTTTCTGACTCTGGGTACCAAATTTTTTTTAATTGGGAATTAATTTGTTTCCCCCCCCCCCCAACCACAGGTCTATAGGGATGTGTTGCTGCATGATCTGGATAGGTAGAATTTTGACCCCATATAAGTCAAAGATGCATAGAGTATACCCACCCATCTTTTTAAAAAAATACCAGGACCTTTGAGTGTATTCATGATTTCTTCGCAGCATGTGGTTAAAATACTGTAGTATTTATTTATTTATTTATTTATTTAATCCAATTTTTTTTTATGTTGCCTCCTCCCACAGGCTCAGGGTGACTGACAAACCATAAAAACAGTAAAATACCAAAACAACCCCCCTCTCCTGTTCAACGTGTATATGCAACCATTGGGTGAGGTCATGAGAGGGTTCGGCGTACGATGTCATCAGTACGCCGATGATACACAACTTTACCTCTCGTTTTTTGGAGACCCAGGCCCGGCAGTCTTGGTGCTTTCCCGGTGCTTGGCAACTGTGGGGGACTGGATGAGGACGAGCCGTCTGAGGCTGAATCCCTACAAGACGTAGGTGAGGTTGGTGGGTAGGGCTGAGAGGGTGGTGGCTCCCGTCATTGGCGGGGTCTGACCCCCTCTGGCTGCTCAGGTCCGTAGTCTGGGGGTGCGCCTTGACCCGCAGCTCTGCCTGGATTGTCAGGTGGAGGCTGTGGTGAGAGGAACATTTCGCCAATTACATCTGGTGTGATGGCTGCGGTCGTATGTCTCAGACTCGGATCTGGCCACCATCATTCATGCTTTCATTACCTCTCGATTGTACTACTGCAACGCGCTTTATGTGGGGCTACCCTTGGCGCCGGTCTGGAGGTTGCAGCTGGTGTAGAATGCGGCGGCCCACCTCTAACGGGGACGGGTCGCCATGAGCACATTACACCGGTGCACCAGACTCTGCACTGGCTGCCTATTGTCTTCCGGGCCCAATTCTAGGTGTTGGTTATGACTTATAAAGCCCTAAACTGCCTGGGTCCTGTGTACCTGAGAGACCGCCTCAAGCCTCGGTTCATTTCGCAGCCCTTGCGATCAGCCGGGGACGCCCAACTCGAAGTCCCCTAGGTATGCCAGGTGGCGACGGCGGGGAGGGTGTTCTCGGTGGCTGCACCTCGACTGTGAAATTCTCTGCCGTTAGAGGCCCGTCTGTCCCCTGACCTCCCCTCTTTCCGCAGATGTTGTAAAACCTGGTTGTTCCGCCAGGCCTTCGGGGAGGGGGAGGGGGAGGATGGGGAGGGGTTTTATTGCCAGATGCTATTTTATGTGATGATTTTATATTGTTTATATCGTTTAGTTGTAATTGTAGTTATTATGATTTTATTATGATGATTGTATTGTTGTATTTTTATGCTGTTCGCCACCCCAAGCTACCGAGTTGCAGGAGGGTGCAGGATAGAAATGGTTTCTGAATAAAAATAAATAAAATTAAAAAACTTCCTTCAACCCCCACAAACCATCTCCGCATTCCCCACATCCACCCCCCCACACTCCCCCACCCTCCCTTATCCCTGCCCACCCGTATATCCCCCTCTCAGGGATGACCTTCATGTTGGTCAGGCTGGAGATGAACGTTAGACAACATCGATTCTCTCCCGCTCTCTGAACCTGTAGCCAGGCAGAGCCTGTTGATACAACAGCAGTCGAGTTTCGACTGGGATTAGGATTAGGATTGATTTGGGAGTCTGTGCAGGAATCTAATGTATCTAAACCCCCCACCCCCCATGGCTCTAGTTGGGCTCGGCAGTACAACAGCAGTTGGCTTTAGACTGGGATTAGGATTGATTTTGCAGCCTGTGAAGGGATTTAATGTATCTACACACACACACCCCTCTCACACACACAATGGTGCTACTTGGGCTAGGCAGTACTTTACACCATCTGGGTATCATCGGATAAAAAGAGATGTTCAAACAGTGTGGCGGCGGCACTGCAATCTGGCCCGCCCAGGAAACAGTGGCAGCCACTCTCCGGGTCGGCAGGTGGCACTGGAGAAATGTGCCGACTGCCAGGAGAGCTGTCCCACGGCCTGTGTGACCTAGGGGTGGTGGTGGGGCACACAGATGTGCGGATGGATGTCCCCACCCTGCTCCCAGCACTCCGTCCCCCACCATGAAGGGCAGCCATGGCAACCAGCCATGGAGTCATCCCGGGCCAACATCTGGCCGTGCAGGACCACACGTGCAATGAGTCCTGGACTGCAGCGGGCCTGTGTCACATCTGTTTTAACCAGTGTTGGCTCTTGGAAGAGGAGTTATTCTGTAGAAAACCCTGCTGAGATCTGGAACCTGATTACATTGGGGCGGGGCAGGGCAGGGCAGGCCTTCGGATTTGTGGGGCTCACGGTGAAGATAAAATCTGGGGCCTCTGGTGGCCCCACTCCTTCGGGAACGCTCTCGGTGGTACCCTATTTTATTTTATTTTATTACATTTATACCCCGCCCTTCTCCACAGACTTAGGGTGGCTTACAACATTCAAAATATAAATTACAATAAAACACATTAAAATCTCGTAAAACCCCAACGTCACCCAAATCACCCACTCACCCCATCTTTTATCCCCACTTACCACTCATCAACCCTCCTCCCCAAACCCCCCAACCCAATCCCACCCAACCCTATTCCTACCTGCCAAGTGCCTGGCCAAACAAAAAGGTCTTGCGTCTCCCAGAGATGGCTGTGTTTGGGGCCCTGCTGGGAAAGAGTAGGGCCCCCAACCCCTGCCTTGGTGAGAACTGGGGCCACTGCACGGGCCCCGGAAGCAGAGAAAATAGCAGCAGGTCCTGGGGCGGTTGCCCTGTGGTAAGATCAACCCTGCATTGGGACAGAGCTGAGCCCAGACACATGGCGCTGGACTCTTCCAAACACGTACTTGATGTAACTCCGTGAACCCACCCCACAAAGAGTGTTGTGACATCCTCCTCCCAATGTAATTCTGCTGGTGCCCTTGGCCGCGGGGTCTCCCACACCTTGGGAGCCAACCCAAGTCTAAGGGTCTTGGTCAACCTGACCAAGCCAGCTGGTTGGGTTGCCAAACGTTACTTCTGTGTGCACTCAGTCATGAAATTAAAAGTCTAATCTGGGGGGAAGGGGGAGGAGATGGGATGATCGTACCATAGGGTGAAATCAGACATAACGCTAACACGGGTTTAACATTGTTTGAACATGCTGCAGGGCTGCATAGGACACCAATACAGCCCGCAACATGCTTAAAGAAATGTTAAAGCAGAGTTAAAGTAGAGTTAGCGCTATGTCTGTTTTCACCCATACTGAGAATACCGGTTTGTTCTCTTGAATATACTGGAAACAGGGTAGTTTACACTTGAGTTTCTTTTGAGTCTCTGTCTCCCACCATCTCTGCTCCCAGGAGCAGAGCGAACCAGAGGTTAAATAGCCTCTCTCCATCCTCCACCCATTCCTCCTTCCAGGCATCTAGGGCTGAAATGAAAAGCTATTTTCCTTTTTGTGAAAAAAAATTGCCGGAATGAAATAGCCAATTTTTGTGGAAATCAAAAAATGTTGGAAACGAAATTTCAGTCATATAGCTGAAACAAAAAAGCTATTTTTCTTTTCACAAAAAAGATTTCGGTAACAAAATGGTGAAATTTTGGTGAAATTTGAAAAATTTTGGAATCGGAATTTCAACCCTACAGGCATCTTTCAGGGGAATACAGAGTAACAAAGAGTCTGAGGCAGAGATATTGTGTGACTGAAAAACAAAGGATGAAGCACGGAACATTTGTTGGGACAACAGCGGACTGTAGAGTAGGAAGTAATTTCCCTGAACGGTACACACGAGAATGTCAGCGTAGAAGATGGGGTGGCTGGACTTGATGACCCCCTGAAGGCCCTTCCAGCCCTGAAATTCTATGAACTCTCCCTTCCTATTTTAACCCCTCTTGTTTATAAAGGTAACTTGCTTATCCCCTCCCTCCCAGAATTCCCATTATTCTTGCTTTGACTCTTGTGCTTGTTTATTTCTTTGATTTTATTTTGATTTCTTTCCTACCCTCCTCGGAAAGCTCAGGGCAGCTAACAACATGATATCATCATAAAACCAGACACAAAATATGCATGTGAAGAGAGTGAGGATTAAAAACATGTACTCGTGAATACAAGTCCTATATTAGGACGGTCGTCGAGACTGGGGAAAGGCACTGAGTGTGGAGGGAGGGGTGTAGAGAAAGTAAGGTTGCTGAGTTGGTCCCACATACAGCCAATAGAGGCAAAGGAGTACAATGAGATCTTTTATCGGACCAACTCCAGTTGGTGGCTGGACGTTTGTCACTCTCAAAGCCAAAATATCTAAAAATAGAACGAAGAATTTCTTTTTTTCTGTTTTGAACTTTTAAAAACCAAAATTCAGTCACACGTTGAGCGTGTATACCGCCATACACTGCCATTCTCCACGGCTTCCCACAGACATCCAAAGAAGCAAAACATGGATTATGAAAAGTATAATAACTTTAAAAAAAACAAAAACAACCTATTTCTTTTTGTACATGATCGATTTGGGGGCAGATTGGTGCGATTGCTTGGGTGGTGGGACAGGCAGCGGAACAGTTTCCTAATCATCCATCCATGGATCTGGCTGCGATGGTATTCGTGGAAGGCATGGAAGGAAAATTGGCAGGGGGGCGGGGGAGGCATGCTAGGCTCTAGCTGTGGCAGATTAGGCAGTGGTTGTAGTGGGGATGCTTGTGGCCTGGCTGTTGGTTTGAGCCATGGTGCCGTCGATGGTAATCCCTGCAGGTCATTATGGTGAATGCAACGGATTGGAAAGAGCAACTGCCGAAGAGGAAGTGCCGGGAGAACCCTTTTTGAAAATGGTGCGTTGAGCGTTCAAGGCAGATGTTGCATGTGCTCCAGCGAGAGAGAGGAGAGGGGGCAGGCGGGAGAGCTGTGTCGAGTGCTTTAGGCTTTTACGTTGGCAGCGCGATGGTCTTGGCGGACCTTGACGTGAGGAAGTGGTAATATGCAACCGAGTTGACAGGAGGCGGGACATGTGGTTGTACGCTAGCCTGGATCTGGCCACACAGCGCACGACACATACTCCGGGACATCGCCATGAGTGGGGCTGCGCGGCCAGTGGGGGGTGGCCATGAGGCTGGTGGGGGGTGAATGCTTGATAAATGGGCAGGTATCGCCTCTTTTGTTAAATCCTCTCTCGCTCTGTGGCCCTTTTCACACGAGATGCCCCCACCCACAAGGGCGACTAGGTGGGTGGGAGGGGGGGAGTCCATGCGAATGCCGGCGGAGATGGGTGGAGGTGCGTCCGTGCTCCTGCGCTCCATCCATCACCCACACATGCAGGTATTGGGGGAAATGGAGGTGCCTCCATGCGTGGAGGTGGGTGGGCGTCCATGTGAAGGGCCGTACAGCCACCACGGCATTTCCCGGTCTGTTTAAATAGGGCCTCTCTCTCTCTCACACACATACACACACACAGAGCTTAATGTGTGTGTGTGTGTTATATATATATGGAGAAATGATTTGTAGGGGCTCAAACCTGCCCCAGAGAGTCCCCCATCCCAAAAGCCACACACCCCTGCCCCAAAACTTGTCAGAACAGAGTGAGTGACCCTTATTAACCCAGCACCGCAACACAACCACTACACTACCCTGCCTCTCTAAGACTGAATGTAAAACCAGAAGTTCTTCCCACTTAATCTATAGAATGTCCAGTGCAGGGGGAGAGGGGAAGGGAAGCCAAATAACCCATCCAGTCCCCCCCACTTTTGTTTTCAGTTCTGAAATGCCCAATAGCCTCTTTCCCTCATCTTTGACATCTGTGTGTGTGTGTGTGTGTGTGCGCACGCAGACTCCTACTGGGATCATTCCCCAGGGCTCAGCCCCTCGTTAATTGCCTGTGGGTAAACCCTGCCACCCCATTCCCACCCCCAAATTAAGCCCTGCACATTTCAGGAGAGCTACTACCCATCTGTTCTCCTAGTGGGACAAGAGGAGAGAGGCAGGTGATGGGGGGAGGAGAGGAGCAGAGGCTAAAAGGAGTAATCAGGGACCCGGAGGGGGGCCAAGGGGGAGGCAGACTGGATGGGGGTGCGGGGCAGATGGGAGTAGCCAGATCCCTGCTTGGAGGCCACTGCGCCCCCATCCCCCTTCCTTTCCAGCGAGGGGAAGGAAGGGGGTGAATCTTCCGGCAGCAGGGAGATCCCTCTCCCTCCCCACCCACCCAGCTGCCTTCCCAAGCGCGCACACCCCCGCCCTAGTCAGCGGCCGCTGCAGCTGCGCGCAAAATGCGCTTCCACCTGCGCCGGCTGGCTTCCCTTGCGCGCTGCCCCTCCTGCTGCAGAGGGGAAGGGAGACACGCGTGGGGGAGGAGAGGGTTAGACAGGGNACCTCCCTTTCTTTCTCTCATCCCCCAGGCAGCGGCTCATTACCGCCAAGGGCTCCGCTGGTCCCCCCTCCCCCCTTCTCTAATTAGGCTGAATCCAGTGCAGGGGCCAGCGGGAGCACTTGGGAGGGGGAGCAATGGGTTCCTTGGGCCACGATCCCTCTCCCTCCCCACCCACCCAGCTGCCTTCCCAAGCGCGCACACCCCCGCCCTAGTCAGCGGCCGCTGCAGCTGCGCGCAAAATGCGCTTCCACCTGCGCCGGCTGGCTTCCCTTGCGCGCTGCCCCTCCTGCTGCAGAGGGGAAGGGAGACACGCGTGGGGGAGGAGAGGGTTAGACAGGGCTGACTGGGGGCAAATCCCCCCCCCCCGCAAAAAAAATAAATAAATCCCTGAAAGCCCATTCCCGAGAGTTTGAGAAACCCTCTCCCTGCGCTGCGCCCCTTTTGCCCGGGGCGGAGCCGCCGCCTCCCTCCATGCCCGGGAGATCCACAGGCACCAATTCACTGGGCAGCATCGCCATTCCCCTCTCTGCCCTAAGTGGAGGCAACATCCCCCCACAGCTGTCTCCCTGGGGGGGGGGGCGTGTAGCCGGCTCCCCAGCGCTGGGGGTGGCTCTGCGGCTCTTGGGGGGGGGGGATTGTCCATGCCTTCACCCCTAGAAGACATGGACAGTCTGCCCCCAAATCCGGCCACCCCACCTTTGGCCACCTCTTGTCCTCTGACCTCCCCCCCAATCCAGCCCCCCAGCTCTGTGTGTGGGGGGGGGCGGGGGGGCAGCCTTCCTAGCGAGAAGGAAACCGAAGCAAACTGATCCGCCCACCTCCCTCGGGTCCAAACCAGCTCCCCTTTCCTCCGCCGGCTACTAATCTTCCCGGCCCGGGGATTATTACCTGCCCTGGCTGGAGAGACAGTGATTACAAGCGGAGGTTGGGATTTATGTGTTTTTAAAAAATAAAAATAAAAAAAAGCAAAGAGCAAAATTAATAAAAATAAAATAAATTTAAAAATATAATAATAATAATAATAATTAATTAATAATTAATAAATTAAATAAAAAAGTCACTAATCAATTCCTCCTCTTTCCCTCTTCTCTCCCCGTTATTAGGGTAAAGTTCTCCCGAAGAGAAGGCGATGCATTGCTCTGAAAGATGCTCTGTCGCTCTCTCTCCCCCTTTGCTACAAACCAGTGAAGCCCGCACCATACAATCGTGTGCCAGGGACCGGGCTTCCTCCAGATCAGCCTGTTTTACAAAGCTCTGTGTGTGTGTGTGTGTGCGTGTGTGTCCGTTTTATCCCAACCTCTCCCTCTCTCTTCCCCCCTCCTCCTTTCCCCCTCCCTCTCTCCCTCTCTCTCTCTCACACACACACACTCTCTCACACTCTCTCTAATGTGTGATCTGGAAAGCTTATAAAAGCCTGATGTAATCCTTAATGCAGCCCCTGGCTACAAAGAGTGGATCTAGTTTCACAGAAGAGAGAGGGAGAGAGAGATTCAGAAGCAGAAATTAAAAAAAGAAAGAAAGAAAAAGGGGGGGAAAAGAAAGAAAGAAAGACGAGGAGATTGAAGGAGAGCAGAGCGGTGAATGGATCTTAAGCAAATCTATCTTCTGGGGGAAGCTGGTCCCCTCTTTTTGGCTACTCTCAACCTTTCTTTTTAAAGAAGACTTGATTGTCTCATTGGATCTAATCATTCCTTGGCTTTTAACTGCGCTGGCTTGCCTGCTCTCCCCCCCCTTTCCGAAGGATTCCTGCTCAAGGCATTATTGATGACCAGTTCCAGCGTTTCTTGCTCAACAGACCAAAGATTTTTTTTTGTTTCCTTCCTTCCTTTAGGATTTTGATCCAGTTTATTCTCTATATTTTGGGGAGAGTGGTTTTTTTTTGTGTGTGTGGGGGTGGGAGGGAGCTCCGGTCCTTTCGGACTTTTACCCCCGGTGCCCAATGGTGATTTTGTGCCCCCTGGATATGTGGATGGTTTCTCTTTGGAATTGGACCCAAGTGGGGGAAGGATCTATTCACTCGGGAATGCTATAAAGGTAAGATGTTGAGGGTTTGTTTATTTCCTCTTGGGGGGGGACTTTGGTTGGAGAGGGGGGGGTGTCTTTTTAATCATTAATTGTCAATATCCCTCCTTCTCACCCCCCCCCCCCCATCCCTGTTTCCTTCGAATCAATGCCACCCCCCTCTTGGTGCGAAGTTTTCAACCAAGTCAATGCTGATTGGGTTGGTGCCTTTGGTAGAAATAAATACATACACACATTTTTAAAAAATCTTTATGTAAGGGGAATAGATCCCCCTGGAAGGGTTGGGGTTGTTTTTTTGGGGGGGTAGGAAGGCAACAAGGACGATTACAAACATTGCTGCAAAGCCCCTCTGGGATCAATCTGTGAAGGGGACAAGCTAGTGCAAAGCTCCGCCGGAGTTGCCAGACTCCGTGGAGTGAGGAGGTCGGGGTGCAGACAACAAAGTCTGTTTTTCTTGGGTATCCCAGTTTACTTATCAGGCAGGGACTTTGCTCTCTCACCCACCCACGAGAGCCCTCTCCAGGCTGGTTTTCCAAGATGCGTTGATCCTCTCTCCATCACTGGAGCCAATTGGCAGGAGGACATTCCAGGCTGGTCTCCAAGCCAGAAAGTTATCTCCTGTCTCCCCCCCCTCCCGCCATCATCAACACCTTTATAGCCCCCTGAGTCAATGATCTTCTCTAACTTAATGTGCTGGATCAGAACTAATCCCCCCCCCTGCCCCCCATTGTTGGTGAAGAAGAAAGTCCCTTCAAGATAGTCTCCCCAACCAGGCATGATGGAGGAGACCCTATCAGAGCTGGGATAATTATACCCAGCAGTTTTGCTCTGAATCACCCTCTGTGGGAGCTTAATAGTTGAGATTTTCAGGGCCTTAATTTCTTCTCCCACCTCCCCCCCCCCCCCCCAAATTTCTCCTGTTCTGGCGTGCTATGCAGATGGTGTGACAGAGCCCAGACTTGACGTTGGAGCTGCATTCCAACCATGGCTTTCAGGGGTGGAGGATCGTTGGTTGTGCCCTTTGCATAAAGCCCCCCCTTTTCTTTCTAAGGCACAGGATTGGGGGGGGGGGGAGAAGCTCCAAAAATGCAGTTGTTTTTGTTGTTGTTAGGAAACTCATCAAGGTAGCCGAGACTTTCGTTGACTGGAGGGATGTGGGCGAGGGGAGACTGCGATTGCTCTGATCAAGGCAATAAGGATCAAGAGGAATTAATTGCACCGCGAGAAATGTGACTATCAAGACCAGGGCAAAGGGCACTCCCAGCAAAACGCCAACTCTCTCTGGATTTGATCTCCCCCCATTGGGGAATCGCCATTGCAATCGGCACACAATTGGGGGAGGGGGTCCGACCCCCCAAGTTGCTAAAACTTGCTTGTGCAAAATGATCTCATGATTCCCTTCCCTGGAACGCAAATGCAAAGCGCCCCGAGGGGGAGGAAATTTGGGAATGGGGTGGGAATTTCCTTCCCTTTGTACCCTCTGCCCCCCCCCTCCCCACTTCTTTACCTGTTGAGTATTTCATTTTCCAATTGGATTTCAAAATGGAAATGGCAGCTCAGTTCTCAGACTCCTTCCCCGGCAGACGGAGAAGTTCATTCCAGCCTCTTAACTAGGATGATGGAAGACAGAGGGAATATTTCGGATCGACTCTTCTCGCTTTGAGCAGAGGAGAGGAGGTGGGGGAAGGAATGGCCCTGGGCGTGAAGGGGGGTTGTGCTCTGCGAGAACAAGCAAACCAACCCGCTGCTTATTAATTAATGCCACCAATTAATCTGAGCCCTGCCTCCCTTAATTCAGCCCGGGCTCCTGGGGGCACCATTTCGAGCCTCCTCAGACCAGTGGAAGTTGCGCCTGAGTCAAAGGTTGGCAAGATCAGACCCCCCCCCCCCCCCAAGGATACATCATATTTGTAACGATTTGCTTGATGTTAAAAAATGCCACCGCTTGAGAGGAAGCGCCAGCTGGCAGCAGCAGCAATGAGTGTAGGTATTTTCCATGGGGGGGTTGAAAAGTCAGAGTGTCTAAACAGCAGCCTGCACGGATCGCCCTTGGCACTGGGGAGCTGAGCTACTGAAAGCCTTGGCAGCTAGCTGGTTTTCCTTTTTAATCAAAGGAGCAAAGCCCCCCCCACTCCGCTGAAGTTCATCAATTCCCAGTTATCCTGGCCCCCGCCCCCCCCCCCCCC
>QEPC01010034.1:4700028-4758964 GCA_003113815.1 Sphenodon punctatus | reverse complement strand
GGGGGGGGTCTTTTAGTAATTCACTTGCAGTTGAGCAATTCCTGGGAATTCGAACTAGAAAAGCCTTTGCAGGAAGGGCAGATCTGCCAGCCTTTTAACCCTCTTTCCTCTCCCTCCACCCCCCTTCTCCCAGTAGGGTGGCCAGAGATGCACATTGAAGAGGACACTGATGAGAAATATCCTGCAACAACCTGTATTTCTCATAAGCGTTCTCTCAAATTTGCATCTCTGGTCACCACCCGGTTGGGATCAAGGAAACTGGATTCTTAAAATAAATAAATAAATAAAAAATTCCTTGGGTCTTGGGGACACCACTTGGTCTGCCAAGGTCTGTCCTGGGGATACCATTTGGTCAGCTTCAGTGGGAAGCTGCTGGATAGCTCTTCTTACAAGGGCCAGGAAAGGTTAAACCATCTTTTGTGTGCTGCTTCCCAGGCGAGAATGTCCATCGCCCCCCACTCTTGTTGGGCTAGACAAACCGGATTGTCCCCGTGTTGACAGGAAGGGGGAAAGAGAGGCAGGGAACGCTGCCTTGTTTTGCTCTCCTCACTCCAGAAGAGAAGGCTACTGCCGAGTCTCTTGAGGACCCCAGTCCCTCCAAGCCCCGCTGCTCTCTGCCGGATTGGGGAGGAGAAAGGGGGCTGCAGCCTGTTTGCAGAAATGTCAGGCATCTGGGCAAGGCCGTCAGTTTGCCAGCTAGCCTGGAAGGAGATGCCACTGACTCCAACTCTGCTTCCCTGGCTTCCCCACTGGGGGAAATGTCCCCCCAACCTGAATAAACTGCAAGACAGAGAGTGGATCTGATCTAATCTGATCTAATCTATCATCTCAATCCAGCCTCTGCAAACCAATTGTTTTTCTCATTGTTTAAAAAAATTTTTTAACCCCCCCCCCCCCCGCCAAATCCTCCATTCTTAAACTGTATCGGAGTGCAGGGTTTGTGCTTTTAGCTGGAGTGAAAGAGATATTTAATAATAGTCTGGTCTGTTGTCTTCAATACTGTTCACTTTCAAATACCCCATGAATGGGGGTTTTTGTGGAGGGAAAAGGGGTCAGAAATAAGGGTAGACTCCCCCCTCCCCAATCCCCGCTGGAAAGTGCTGCAAGCTATTCTCATCTCTGGTATAACCCAGCTGACTTCTGTATAATCACATCATCAGCAGCGCTGGATTTGGCCCTGAGCGAATTTCTTGGGCTTTCTTAGCTCGAAGCTGAAATGTCCGGTTACACCAAGTGACAGAGAGATGGCGCTATCTCCCCAGTTATAGGCCACCATCGGCTTTTAAGTTAAATACCGCTAAAGTATTTGGTTCCTTTTATTATTTTTTTCCTGCACTTAAAAAAAATAAAAAAAATATTCAGAGCGAGAGAGAGAGATTGAAATTCAATAAAGAAGACTGCAAAACCGCTAGTGAGGGACAACCTATAAAAAGGTGATTTAATTTTTTTCTTTCTTTCTCTAAAACACTTCTTCCTCCTTTCCAATTATATATAGGATGCTGTATATTAATCACAGCCACCCTCCCTCTTGCCTGTAAAATAGAGGAGCTGCTCGGATTTCTTTTCCATGGGGAAGGGAATCAAAGCTGGGAGAATGTGGAATAGGCCGGGGGGCATTGATCGGACTGAGAGAGCCAATTCATTCTGCTCATGGCTCTGCTCTTTTGCAAGGCTTGCTCCCCTCTGATCCTAGGTTTGGGTGAAAGGACCACGCGGGTTAGGGGATGGGTGCATGAAACCCCTTTTGGCATTGCTGAAACTGTGTGGAGGCGGGAGGTAAAATAAGGGCTGTCTCACAGGGGCGTAGCTAGGTTGGAATAGGCCCTGGTATAGAAAATAGACTATCCCCTTCCAGTGACAGGGGATATAGATGCCACCCTTTGCCCTGCGGGAACCAGTGCAGTCATCATACCTTTACCCTTGGTCTTGCACGCACTTACGCCTGCGTGTAACTTTACTCACTGTAGTCATCCCTGTTGGAGCTCAGGTGCTGCTGTATGTGGGTGTCAGGGCCTTTAGTCGTGGCACGGGGGTGGCAAATTTTATTGTTTGCACGAGGTAGGGGTGTGAGAGGGGACTGCCTCAAAGGGAGAGAAAGCTGAGACCAAAAGAGTGTTTTTGAGACAAGCAGGTATGTGCTACCTCCTTCCCCTAATTCTCCTCCTAATGAGCCCAGCCAAGTATTGCCAGAATAGATGGGTTATGAAATCCCAGCCAAGATGCACGCACCCACCTGTTGCTGAGTATTCCAACCAGCTAATTAACTACCTGCAGAAAAATCTGCAGCGGTAAACAGATGAGTCAAAGCCCTTTCCCAGATTTGAAGTGTCCTCCTTGGGCAGCGCGGGAAAGGTCCCCTCCTGCCTTCCTAGGGGTCCGAAAAGAATGGCAGAGTTCCTCCCCACCCCACCCCCCAGCCTTATCTGTAAGCGAGGTCCCTTCTCTCTCCTTTGAGTGGTTTTTCTTTAGCAAAAAATCAACCCCATTGCAGTACGTGTGGGCATTGTTGTGGTGGTGGTTTGGTTTTGTTGTTCAAGAGGTTTTGGCATCTGGCCTGGTGATTTGTAGGAAACAGTTTCTATTGATTGCACTGCATTATATGAAAGTAGCACAACACGGCTACAGACAATGTGCTGGGAGATATCGGACAGCAGGATCCATCGCCCAGAGAGAGCCCCCCCCCCCCCTAGATAGCCTTACTTGTGTCCTTTCCGGAGACCGTTTTAGTAAGAGCTTTCCCTCCCTGCAGGAAGCTTGTCGTGAGATTTGGACATTTTGCAGGGGAGGTGGAAGGGGCATTTTGCTTGGATAAACTCGCCAGTGACTGTGGATACTGCCATTTATTTCAGCTTAGGAATCAAAGAGTTGTAGTATTTTAGGACTGGAAGGTACCTCAAGGGTCATCTAGTCTTACTTTCCACATTCCCACAGTGTGTACTTTTTTAATGCATTGGGAATCTGAAGCATCTTGGAATCTGGAGTCTAGTGGGATTCGGCCGGGTTTCCCTGGACACCGCACTCTCATGGAAGATTGGTCCACCAATGGCTAGTAGCCAAGTTGGCCAGGGGATGAAATCTTTAACTACTGGGAGAGGGGAGAGAAGAACCCCTTTCCATGTGTGAAACATCCATTGGTTGCCAGTTGGCCATGGTCAGAGGTGGAATACTGGTGCTGTCTCTTGTTTAGAGGGGTTTAGGCGTTGCTGCAGTAAGCACGCAATGAATGAGGTAGAAATCATACTTTCAAGATCAGGTCACTAGGATTTTATGGCTTAGGACCTGGAACAGGGTCAATGGATCCAGATCTGTCCCTGACCAGAGAACCAGCAGCACACATCCTTCTAGCTAGCCAAGATGTTTCTAAAGCACGCTACACACCAAGTGTCTCTTATACAGCACAGGGCAGGTTCAGGCAATGGGAAAATTGAACAAAGGAGAAGAAGGGGGTGAGTCAAGATGTTCATATAATAATACTTCCTAGGATAGTGTGAATAGGCTCTGCATCTTCAGGATCAGTAACCAAGGGGTGCTCAAGTCAGGGAGGAGCCCATGACCACTAGATTTGATGAGGGAGGCCACCCATCCAGGCTCGTGCAAGGACACCATTTGTCCTTACAAGAACTTTGCTGATTTTATCCATATCAAGAGCTGTCGACTGCCCTGGGTATGTCAGGGCATGCCAACAAATGGAGAGAAAGGATCATAGAGCACTGCATTCAGTCTGCGGCATCTCATTTTCAGAAGGGCATAGAAAGTGTAGAAAGCGTGAAGAAGGGAGCACCAAAGACAATAAAAGGGTTGGAACACAAATCATGTGAGGAGAGGCTGAAGGATTTGGGTGCGATGAGCTTGAGGGAAAAGAAGACTCTGGAGGGATACAACAACAGTCTGCATTTATTTCAAAGGCCGCAATAAAGAAGAGGGAGCACAATCATGCTTCTTTGCTATGGAGGGCATGGCTAGAGGCAATGGATTCAAATGAAAGAAAAGGAGATTTAGAGTGAACTTGGGTGTAGGGGCACAATCTTGACTGGGAGAAGAGTTAGGCAATGGACAAGTCTCCCCGCAAGGCAACGCCCACCTGTGGTAAGTCTTGACCGGATCAGGCCCAATGGTCACTCTTGAGAAGGGAATTACTGCTTTATTGCAAGCCTTCATCCGTTAACCAGGCCCAGCCCCTGGGCTGGCTCATTCTAGTCCCGCTATTCAGACATCTTACCTTCTTTCTGGCTCACACACCCGCCTTTGAATCTACACAGCCTTCTCACCCCTGATAGCCCCTTCTCAGGGTGAGCCGAACTTCCTACAGCTCCTGGTCCTTGGGCAGATCCATCAACAAGCCCCAGCGTTCCTCAAGGTCCATCCAGACCAGCAGACTCCCTCAACCCCACTCCCAGCTCAGGTTTTCTTCCTCGGGGTTGGCTACTGCCACACCCTAATCCAGATGGACTCTCCAGTTAGGCACGGTCCTCCCATTTACCCAGCACCTGCATCTCTGCTAGCACCAGCTGCCTTGTGGGAGCTAGCTTTTCTTAAAGGGCCAGTGCCACCCAAGGACTCTGTCCTGTTGCCCAGTGAAATTGTGGATTCTTCATCACTGGAGGGTTCTTCTTTTAAAGAAAAGGCTGGATGTGCATGTATGAGATGCTCTAGGTAGGGCAGATCCTGCATCAAGCAGGGGATGGGACTCACTCAGTGACCATAGTGGTTCCCTTCCAGCTCTATAATTTTGTGACTGTATGGTTGGAAGGGACTTCAAGGGTCATTTAGTCCAGCCCCCTGCCCTGAAGCAAGATGTCCTACAACATCCGCAGATATGTTGGAACTCTCTCCCCTTGGAGGTTCGGCTGAGCCATAGGGTGATTTCAGATGTGACGAGCGTCTATCTAGCCATGGTCCGGGATCTGTTTTGGATCCTGGTCAGGAATCAGGCCAGCTGTCATTTAGATGCGCTGGCCTGATTCCTACAGGGGATTGGGGAGGGTGTGGGGCCGTGCGGCATGATGTGCGGCTGCACAGCCCGCCCCCCATGCTCCCCTGGCTGCCCTCCCTCCAGGAGATGGGCGGGCTCAGCGGCCAATGCGGGTCTGGGCCATGATCTGGGCTGGTGGTAGGCAACAGACATTACCTTCCACCAATCCCGGATCGTGGTTGCGCTAACTATGAATCTGGAGGTGAGGCCGGCCTCACCCCCGGAATCGTGGTTAATCTGATTCCCGCCGGAGGTTCACTGGGGTGAACACCTAATGGGAATCCTTCCGAAGTTACGGGCCTCTCCTCCACCACAGGGGATTGGCCGTGGTAAGAGGGAGGCCGTAATGCCTGAAATCACCCCTAGTTTAAATGTCTTCTGGAGGCAGCATAAGACCTTTTTATTTGGCCAGACATTCAATGGGCAGATTTTGGGGAGGATGATGGGATGTTTTAAGTTCTGTTGGGGTTTTAATTATTTTATATTTTTATTTTATATGTTTGTGCACCGCCCTGAGCCTTCAGGGATAGGGCAGGATATAAATCAAAATAAATAAATAATCAATAAAATAAAACATCACAGACAGGTGTGGAGACCATTGCTATGTAGGTCACTGACCTGCCTCTGTATGGCTTTATTGATCGGCCATTGCTGCATGATGGCAAACATTTGTGGGATTGTGAGGAGCTTTATTGATGGCTCATCATGGTATGGCCCGGAGGAGACTTTTTTTTTTGGCAGGGCCGCTGTCCAGCGGGTGAAACTGACAAGGCACAAGGAATGCTGACTGGAGGCAAGAGAGAGAGACTCAAACTGCCAGTTGGGATTAATGGGGTGTTGGGAATGCCAGGATCCCTTCATAGGCAGCCAATCAATAAAATGGCAGATGCTTATCAGAAACAAAGGGAGTGGGGGAGGAGCTGAAATTCCAAAGAAGAGGATGAGGTCTAAAAACAAAACAAAAAGGGCCAGTGGGCATGGGTGGGGAGTGAGGGAGCCACAGAGATTAAATAAAAAAGACAGGGAAGGGGAACAAAGTGGAATGACAGGTAGGAGGCCATTTGGTGCATCTGGAAATATGTGGTGACTGGGTGGAATGATGACTATGAAGCCACTAGGAGAGGCTGGGATCATGGGTGGCTTGGTGGAATGAGAGGGAGGAAGACGGTGGAAGCAGTGAGCACTGAGCGACAATGGGCTGGGTGGAATAATGGGCAGGAGGCCACTGGGAATGATTGGAAACATGGGGGGCAGAGTGGAGTGATGAGTCGGAGCTGTCCAGGAATGGCTGAAATGACACAAATGAGGCCACCAGGAGTCGATGGAATGACAGGGGCCTGGGTGGAATGGTGGCTATAAGGACATCGCTAGCATCTGGAATGATGGGGGACTGAGTGGAATGATGGGTAGGAAGTCTCCAGGAGCAGGTGAAATGACAGAGGGGTGGTTGGAATGATGGGTACAATGATACTGGGAGAAGCTGAATGAATGCGGGGCAGGGTGGAATAATGAGTATGAAGACATTAGGTGAGGCTGAAATGACAAAGATATGGGTGGAATGACATGTAAGGGGCCACCAGAAGCCGCTGAAATGACAAGGGTTTGAGTGGAATGATGTAAATGAGGACATCAGGAATGGCTGGAATCATGAGGGTTGGAATCATGAGGGTTGAGTGGAATGACCAGTATGAGGCCACCAGAAGTGGCTGGAGTGATGAGGGGCTGGGTGGAATGATGGGCAGGAGGCCACTGGCGGAGCTGAAATGATGGAGATCTGAGTAGCATGACACGTAAGAGGCCACCAGGAGCAGCTGGAACAATGGAGCTAAAGTATTTTGACCCAACCCAGCCCCCAACTCACCCCAAACACCTGGTGGAGCCAGGTCTTACACTGTCGAAGAAAGGAGGGAAGGTCCGGGGACAGATGACCCTGCACCGGGAGGGTGTTCCACAGTCTCAGAGCAGCCACTGAGAATGCCCTCTCCATGGTCACCACCCGCGACACTTGGGGACCACAAGGAGGGTGCTCCCGGCGGATTGCAGGGGCCGATCTAGAACCTGGGGAATGAGGCGGTCTCACAGGTAGGTGGGGCCCAAACAGTATAGGGCTTTATAGGTCAACACCAACACCTTGAATCGGGCCCGGAAGGCTATAGGCAGCTAGTGCAATGAATGGAGCACAAGTGTTAAGTGCTCCTGGTGACCCATCTCCATAAGGAGACGGTCCGCTGCTTTCTGCACCAGCTGCACTCTCAGAATTGTCACCAAGGGTAGCCCCACGTAGAGTGCATTACAGTAGTCCAGTCTTGAGGTGATGAAGGCATGGATGATGGTGACCAGGTCAGAGTCGGAGATATAATGCCAAAGTCACCATATCAAATATAGTTGAAAAAAGGCGCTCCTTACCACTGCCAAAACCGGACCATCCAGGCAAAGCTGTGAATTGAGGAGCACCTCAAGACTCCAAACCTGAGGAGTCAGGGAGGGACAAACCCCATCAATAATGGGAGTCACCAGCTCCCGAGCCCCTCTCACCAGCAACACCTCCATTTTGTTAGGATTCAACTTCAGATGGCTCGCCCTCATCCAGTTCCCCACAGCTGCCAGACATTGAGTTAGGACTGAGGCTGTTGTGGGGGGGGGGGATGGGATGGGACTGGGGGGGGGGACAAGGTTCAGAGTCAATGAAAAGGTAGGGAACAGGGCACCCAGGTGTTGGGGGTTATGTATGGGTGGAGAAGGCTGACAGATGGGTGATGCGTATTCAGGGACGAGCTGTGTATTCAGGGATGTGTGAGCATGGTTCGGAAGTTCGGAGTTCGGACCGAACTCGGTCTGTTCAGATAACCGAACCGAATGTCCAAACTGAACTCAAAAATGACCGAACAGTTCAGTCGTGTTCAGGTGAGTTCGGATGAGTTTGGGGCTGAAAAAACATGACTGTAAGACCCATTTGGGCGGGGAAAATATGACTGGAAGGGGAGGCAACTGAGAAGCATACTTCCTGGTACCAGGGGTGGAGAGTAGGGGTGGACTCAGGGCCAAATAATACCAATATCAAAACAAATCTTAGAATTCGGTATCAATATCGGTATCAATAGTGCTATTTTCGAATGTTTGGCCGCCAAACCAAACAACTGAACCCGAACTCGGTTTTCGAACCGAATGATTGAACATCCGAACCGCGTTCTGTTCACACATCCCTAACGAGCTGTTGCTGTTTGAGAGAGGAACTATAAATGAAAGACAAATTGTGGAGACTAATATGAAGTCTATGATATTGGCGGTGGGGAGGAGCTTGCTGTCCCCAGCTTCAGTGTAGCCTCCAACCTGTAGAGGAAGAGAATTGGGGCTGAAAGACCAAGGCAAAGTTTGGGTGCACGTAACCTAAGCTGTAAGTGATCACATTGTATGTGACGGTTTAACGTCTTTACTGTTTACGTAGCACGGAAGTTAAGTCAGGAGCCTTAACTTACAATTTCCATGCTTTTTGAAGCATGAGTGAATTTATAAGTGGCCTGAGCCCCTCTCTTAAACTGAAGGTTTTATGATCTAAGAATTTTAAAAATTGCTCCCTGTCAGTTCAGGGATTGGGATGCTCTGTTTTTTTTTTCTAGACTTTCTTTTTTCTGATAGTGGATTCTTCAGTTGGAGCAGAATAACAGCATTAGAGAAGCAACAGAAAGACAGTTTAGACTGCATGTTGACACCTCAGAAACGGTGTGAGAACTGATCAAGCAGAACCATGATCTGAAGGAACCTCCCCTTTCTTCCCAACTCCTTTCCACCCCCTTTAAGTGCCCCCCCCTCCATCCTCAACTCCTATCCGGCCCATGGAGTTTGTACAGATTTTGGAATGGGTCCTCAGGTGAGAAACGGTTCCCCATTCCTGCTCCAATACAACTAGAAGTTCAGGGTTTAATGGAGTAGAAATTCTCTGCTCCAGATAATACATAAGGTCAAACTAGCTAATCATGACACTAAATGTTTGTGACTATAAGTTGCTCCACTAGATTGTCAAGACCGAGACCACCCAATGAATGTCCTGTGTCCCTTGAGGAAAGATTTCAGAAAGTTCAAAGGCCAGCGGACAAAATTTCAATTCTTCCATCTATTTTACAGATAATCATTGTAGCAGATGGCTATTTCGTGATGAGGTTCACAACGTACTGGATTTTTTTTTTGGGGGGGCGGGAAATGTATAAAAGAAAATTAGCAGCAAATTAGATCATTTCAGACAGTCCCTTCATCAGCATATCTCAGGCTTGCAAATTACTTACTGTTCGTCTAAGAATGAGGGTTCTGTATTATTTTGATTATGCTGAGATAATCTGTCATGTTGCTCAAGGAAGCTCTCAGAAAATAAAATAAAAAAAAGATAATATTTTAAACCAGAGGCCTGCCTGATTGGTGACTCCATCTTCCAAAGGCACACATCACTTCCTCCTTTATGAAAATTTAAATTGGCTACCTCTGTCGGAGAAAATGAGAGATCATTTGCTGATTTTTCTTTGTGGGCAGCAAGTTCTTCTCTGTTATCAAAATGAAACCAGAGGGAGGTTTTCGTCTTGTCTTCCATCCTGTCCTTTCTTCTGACATGCCCCCTTCATGAAGCTTTGATGAGGAGACGACCTGAAATTAGCTGTCAGAATCTCAAGCCACACCATGTGTACGGAGCTGTATTGTGTCCATGTTGCAAATGGGCAAAGAAATATGGAAATGGTTCTTAGGGGAGGATTACATACAAAGCTCTTCAAAGTGAATAGAACTGATGGGTTTGATCTCACTGTTTGCACTTAGGGTCACACTTGGAATAAAAGCACATGGCAAGATGTAGCAACTTCCATTGCAACAAAGCCTGTATCCACTATCCACAAAATAAGGGAAACACAGAATCTGTTGGGGTGAGATGGGTGGTAACAGAGAGAATTCCATATATGTTGAAAGGAGTACCCACAAAAATGGGTATGAACATCGGTAGTGTGGTACTCAACATGATACTCAACCGTGTTTTTGTGATACCTGTGAACGGACTATATGAGTTGCTGATTTTCTGGGTTTTGTTCTAATTTTTTTACTTCTGGTACCATTTTTCTGTCTTCCTGTCCCATTCCGCCTCCCCACCCCCAAAAAAATCCAATTCTGGTACAGATTTACTGTGTAACAATTGGTAAAATGTTCAAATGTTCAGTAACCCAGTAATGGTACTACCCAGTATTTGGGGCTAATTTGGGTGCCCATCAGTACTCAAGTGCCAACTGAGCACTACACAGAGTACTCAAAAATGCACTACCCATTTCAGCTCTAGTTACGGAATAAGTGTTATAGAGTGTTCCCCCCTAATGATACTCAGAGTGCTTCACAATGTAAAAATACAATAAAACACCATAAAGCAACTTAAAATACGTACAAAATCCATTTAAAATGGCCAGAAAGGGGAAGAAAAAATACCTCGAGGAAACCAGTAGTCAATCCTCCAAAAGCATCTTGAAAACAGATAGGTCTTCAGATGCTTTTTGAAGAGGAGGTGGGAGGAACCAAGAGGTTCTGGGGGGAAGGGCGTGGAGCCAGTTCCACATTGAAGGGCCCTAAACATACCCTGTTCTTCCAGCCTTTCCTCAAATGTGGGAAGCATATTTGTGAAGCACTCTGAGTATCATTGGGGGGGGAGCAACTGGTTTTGGCCTATAAAGCCCTAGGGCCCTGCCTATCTGTGAGATCGCCTCACTCCTCAGGTCCTGGTTCAGCCCCCTGCGGTTGTCCGAGGGTGCCCTGCTTGACTTCCCCTGAGTTTTTCGGGTGGCTACGCAGGGGAGGGCATTCTTGGTGGCCACACAGCACCTTCCAGTAGAGGCCCGGTTGGCCCAAGAACTTCCCTCCTTTTGGAGAAATTGTAAGACCTGGCTGTTTCACCAGGCATTTGGCAGGGGAGATAGGTAGTAGAGGGGTATTGGGGGTGGGGTGGGATGTGTTATTGGTTTTCCTCCTTTTATGATGTTCGACGGTAATGAAAACGAAGGAATAAGTAAGCACCATTAGCCAAATAGGTTTGGGGGACATAATCTCTTACTGTTGGTGTCACATGTGGTTTTGGGTGATGGGGGCGCTGGGACCTGTACATTGATGTTGAGATGGTACCACGAGCTGATGTTACAGGCGTCCGAGTTCCAGAAAACATCTGTCCCATATTTATAGGTCTCTGGCTCCATAGGCTGTGCATTGTTGCAAGGCAGAGTCGGCCCTCCCATACCTTCCATGAGTCATTTCGACTAGGATGCATCTGTCCTCCTATGGTTCCTCTTTTCTGACCAGTTGAACTTTGTCCCATTTCATAGATGTCTGTTTTCAGCCTTATGCTAACAATTCTAACTTCTATTATCATTCATACACCTGTCATTCTACACCTGACACTCCTCTGTCATTGGGGACTGGAATACCAGGGAATGAATTGCCCATGGTGACCTGTTGGGTACGTCTGCCAAGAAACAAAATGCATTTTCTAACATGATGTCGCCAAAGCACCACCACGAACTCACCCAGACTGGAGTGAGGCCGGCAGTGCAGCCGTGATCCCACCAGCCTCCCGAACTAATGTGATGGTAGCCTGGTCACCGGGGAGGGTGGGGAGCTGCCCTGCCCCCACGCTGTGCCTAGTGGCCTGTCCTTGACCACTCCTTGACAGGCAACCATGGTGGCCAATGGTCACCGCCATTGTGCCAGGTCCTCTGGCCCCTCCCGACTGTGGTGAGTAAGACGGGCCTTCAAATGTGAAAGTCTGATTTACTCCCAGTCGGGCAGCGGGATCCCAACCGTGGTGGTGGCTAGCACAGGCTGTGATTCGGGGACTTCCCCGAGTCACAGTCTGGGCTGGCCTCCACCATGGTCAGGATAAAGCACATGATAAAAACTTGGGGGCACCAACTAACACGACCATGGCCCATGGAGTAAAGCACGCAAAAGTGCCTTAAAGCCCGCCACCATCATGTCTGAAAACACTCAGAGATTGGCCACTGTCAGAGACAGGATGCCGGGCTTGATGGACCATGGTCTGAACCCATATGGCTGTTCTTATGACATTCCTTTGATTTAATTTGTTTTCATTTTTATTTTTTGGTTGAATTGATTCAAAATAATACAAATTAAAATAACTGCGCATGCGCAAGATGGCCTCGTGGGCCGTGCATGTGTGGCCCTTTTCCATTTTTGAAAAAGGCTGCACATTGGCAGAATGGCCCTGGTGACTGGCCATGTGCAGTGATTTTTTTAAAAAAATTAAAAATAAAAGAAAGAAAATAAACAAATGAAAATAGTAGGGTCGTTTACGGACTCCTGCCCCAAAGACGATTTTTTTTTTTTTTTACAAAAACAATTTATGTGCCTTTGTGCACCCCTGATGATGCATGGGCTAGAATGCCAAGCAGATGAGGAGAGACTAAAAGAAATGGTATGTTTTAGCCTAAGGAAGATGAAGATGAGGCGGCGGCATGGAGGACGTCATAGCAAGGCTCATATACCTAAAAGCGGGCCACAAAAAAAGAGGATGGAACTTTGTTTCCTGCTTTCATAGAAGATAGAATAGGAGGGAATGGGCTTCAATTGCAACAATGTAGATTTTGGGTGGATAACAGGAAACATTTTCTAACTGTGATTAAAAAATGGTTGGACAATGAGATAAGTTGCCCCAGGGGGAGATGACGCAATCTCCTTCCTTGGATGTTTTCAAAGCTCATCTTGACAAGCCTCTGTCTGCGATCCTGTAGGTAGAGGGTATCCTGCTTTGGAACAAGGGGATTGGACTAGATGACCCAGGAGTTCCCTTCCATCCCTATTTTATTTATTTTCCACATTTTTACCCCGCCCTCCTTCATAGGGCTTTTTTACACGGACGCTGCAGAAGCACCGATGGGTGGAGCTGAGTGGGTGAGCTCACCCAGCGAACACCCGGCGGCGCCGAGAAGGGAGACCGTTACATGGACAGCGACGTGGGGGGTAGTGGGATGGAAAGGGGAGGGGCCAGCAAACACCCAGTGGCCAAACACCCACCCTGGGAAGCACCCAGAAATCACCCCGTGAATGGTGGGAAAGCCCCGCCCAGCACAGCAACGGCTCAACATGGTCGACTGAGGGCAAACGAAGCTGCGCAATGAAGCCCCACCCCCGAGTCGCCAGAACCTGCATGGGCAGGGCAGGAGGAAGCAGGGATGACAGCAGCCACAAAGCAGCCATCCCCTCCCAGCCCCGGCAGAGAGACCAGACACCCAGTGCCACGGAGTCCCCACACACAGCCAAGCACCCCACACACAGCAGCTGACACAAGCACACAGGGACAGGCCCATGACCCATGGGGGGCCGGGGGGACAGCATCCGCACCACCCAGGCAACCGCTCAGCACCCCCCAGAGGTGCCCGTACAAGGGGACAGGTCATAGGAAAGCACGACACACACACCCAGGGAAGGAACACAACAACGTTTAATAAAAGGCACAGGGGACAACAGGGAGGAACAGGCGCACGGGTCAACAGAAGGGGGGGGAGCACCGTCAGCGGCAGCATCAGGCCTGGGGCAATCCCCGGTCAATAGGGCCCATGACCCCGTACCCGGTGCTAGTGATCTGCCTGTGTGCGTTCCAGCCTGTGCAGCCTCTCCAGGATGTGCAGGAGGAGCTCCAACAACTCCCCCTGTTTCCGTGTCCGCTCCGCAATCATCACCTGCACTGGAAGGGACAGAGGGAGAGGGGAAGGCCATCAGAACCGGCCACAGGTCCCAAGGAACCGCACCCTCACAGAGACACACAAGGACACAGAGGTAGGTATCAGGAATACCAGGGGTGTGGGGGCCGGGGGCACAGGTCATACAGTGATGCGCTGATAGGTCGGGGTACAGGCAGCTGCCGGCAGGTACAGCAGGGGCCACAGCAACGGTGCAGGTCATGGCTGGTTGGTAGCATTTACCCAGGGGAGCAGGGCCTACACTGTGCTGCTGTTACCCAGTTGATATCAGGGGGTTCCCAGGAGTGGGGATCTGTGGAACCATACTGCCGGAGGATGAGTCCCCTCAGGCCATGACTGTGCTGTTGAGTGTCCTGAATGCTGGTTTCATGCTGCTGCACATACTGTTCCAGCAGATGGCCCCTGCTCCTCCTGCCAGGGCACAGCTACATCCTCCAGGGGGAACGGCGTCAGAGGCCAGCGAACCTACAGAGGGCGGCGACGTTGCGATGGGTGCAGCAGACTGCTGCTCATCTCCATGCCATGTTGGGCACCACAGTGTCCCTGCACGCCTGGCTTATCCTGAACATGTACGGGCGCCGTGTCACTCTTCCGACCCGGCGACAGCACTGAACACGTTCCCACACCAACGACTGGTGGGCGAACATGCTGGCCACCTGGACAGATGAGGAATGGACGGACCACTTCTGTATGAACCTCTCCCTCCTGACCCGGCTAGGGGAGCTCCTGAACCCCCATCTACCGAGGTGGGAGACCAACATGCGCTATCCACTGCCATCAGAGATGCGACTGGCCATAGCGGTGTGGTGGCTGGCCACCCCTGATTCATGCAGGAGCATTGGGGAGCAGCTCAGGGTGGGGACAGCCACCGCGAACAGGGCGCTCCATGATATCCGCAACCTGATCATGGAGCTCCTCCTCAAGTGGGTCATCCAGCTCCGTGATCCCAAGGAGGTGATACGCGGCTTCAAGGAGCTGGGGTTCCCCCATTGTATTGGGGCGATCGAAAGCACCCACATCCCTATCATATGGCCCCCACATGCAAAGATCGACTACATGAACAGGAAGCAGACCTTCTCCATCAATCTGCAGGCCATCGTGGATCACAGGGGCCTCTTTATAGACGTGTACATAGGCCAGTCAGGGAGGAGCCATGATGCGAGTATACTGAGTGCGTCCCCGTTCTACGCTCACATGTTCACCAGGGAGATCACCCCCAACCTGTACCATGGGATAGAGGGCGTTCCCATGGCCCCTGTTGTGATATGGAACCCCGTCCATCCGCTCAGCCCGTGGCTCATGAGGGCCTACCCAGTGGCGCGCAACCCTGACCACCGCATGTTCAATGAGCGCCTGTCATCAGCACACAGCGTGGTGGAGCGGACCTTTGGTCAGCTGAAGATGCGCTGGAGATGCAGCTGAAGATGCGCTGGCACCTATTGATGAACAGGAACCAATTCAACCTAGACCACACCCCCATCCTTGTCCTGGCAGCATGCATCCTGCACAACATATGTGAGACTGGAGGGGCCGTCTGGACAACCCATCACCTGTACAAAGGGCAGGCCCCGTGCCCCTGTACCAACTTGCCCAGGGCGGGGCATTCCGGCGGATCTCCGAGGAAAACAGGGATGCCCTCTGCTGCCACATTGCTGCCCAGGCGGCAGACGACGGGGCCGTGCCCGACGCACACCCCAGCCCATAACCCATACACCTGATCAATAAACCTTGCTGATACCCTTAGCATCTAACCATGCCTACGTGCCTTGTGTGGGTAAGGGGGTCCTGGGCACCGGTCCCGTGGGTTGCCTGGGTGCAAGCACCCTCCCTTGCTGACCATCACGGAGTGCACTGGCTGCGCGGTGACCTGCATGCCACCACTCCGCCTGTTCTGTGTAACTGTGCACTCGTTGCACACACCAGTGCTGGCTGCAGGCTCGGTGGGCGGCCCCCCGGCACCATCACCTGGCCTGGCGTGGTAGCAAACTCTCACCCAACCTGTGCCCCCCTGCCAGCTCCCCCTGCCCACTAGTCCTGGAACAGACAAAGCGAGATGGAGGTACATGTGCAGCACTTTTATTTGGGGAATAACTTTATAATAAGAACATAACATAAGAACATAAGAAGTGCCATACTGGGTCAGACCAATGGTCCATCGAGCCCAGCATCCTGTCTCCGACAGTGGCCAGTCACGGGGGCCTGGGAGAAGCATCCAACAGGTCACCATGCTATCCATTCCGTGTGGGTCATCCCCAGGCTCCTGACAATAAAGGGTTTTGTTCCCCAGTCCTATCTGGCTAATAGCTGCTAATGGAACTATCTTCCAGTAACTTGTCCAAACCTCTTTTAAACTCAGCGATACTGCTGGCCTTAACCACCTCCCCTGGCAGTAAATTCCACAACCTAATTGTACACTGAGTGAAAAAAATACTTTCTTTTGTCTGTTTTTACTCTGCCACCTGTGAGTTTCATGGAGTGTCCCCTAGTTTTAGTAGTAGTTGAGAGAGTAAATAACCGTTCCCTGTTTACAAGTTCCACCCCACTCATGATTTTATAGACCTCTATCATATCTCCTCTCAGCTGTCTCTTTTCCAAGCTGTAGAGCCCCAACCTACCAAGCCTCTCCTCATACGAGTGCTGTTCCACACCCTGGATCATTTTTGTTGCCCTTCTCTGTACCTTTTCTAGTTCTGCTATGTCTTTTTTGAGCTGGAGCGACCAGAACAGCACACAATATTGGAGGTGCAGTGGCACCATTGATTTGTATAGAGGCATTATGACATCCTCAGTTTTATTCTCTATTTCCTTGCGAATAATTCCTAACATTCTATTTGTTTTTTTGATTGCTGCAGCACACTGGGCTGTGGATTTCAGTGTATTATCCACAATCACTCCCAGATCCTTTTCCTGAGTGGTAACTCCTAGCTTAGTACCCAGCATTGTGTACTCATAATTTGGATTATTTTTCCCAATGTGCATCACTTTGCACTTGTCCACATTAAATCTCATCTGCCATTTAGATGCCCAGGCACCCAGTCTTGTAAGATCTTGCTGCAGCTCCTCACAGTCTGCTCGTGTTCTGACTACTCTGAATAACTTGGTGTCATCTGCAAATTTGATCACCTCACTCTTAACACCCTTTTCCAGATCATTAATGAATACATTGAAAAGAACTGGTCCCAGTACAGATCCTTGGGGCACACCACTTTTTACATCCCTCCATTGTGAAAACTGGCCATTTAGTCCCACTCTTTGCTTCCTATCCTTTAACCAGTTACCAATCCATAGCAAAACACTACCTCCTATCCCATGACTTTTTAATTTTCTCAAGAGTCGTTTATGTGGGACCTTATCAAAAGCTTTCTGGAAATCCAGGTACACTATATCTGCTGGGTCTCCCCTGTCCACATGCTTGTTTACACCCTCAAAGAATTCCAAGAGATTAGTGAGGCATGACTTCCCTTTACTAAATCCATGCTGACTCTTTGCCATTAAGCCATGTTTATCAACATGCCCAGTGATTCTCTTCTTAATGATGGTTTCCACCATTTTTCCCGGCACAGAGGTCAAGCTTACCAGTCTGTAGTTTCCAGGATCGCCTCTGGAACCCTTTTTAAATATTGGGGTTACATTTGCCACCCTCCAATCCACAGGTACAGTGCCAGATGCCAACGTTAGGTTACAAATTACTACTAGTAGGTTTGCAATTTCACAATGGGGTGGGGTTTTCTATTTTCGGGGGCATCCTCGCCCCCGCTTGGCTGCACCACCGGGGCTTGCATCCTGGCAGGTCTTTGCTGCCACCAAGTGCAGCAATCAGTGACTGAATGGCCCGGGCTTCCTGTCATCCACTGGCCTCTCCGCACCAGCTTCTGGTGCAGGACCCTGCAAGGTATAACTAGCATGGGGGTAAACATTCCACATGGACACTTGTCTCCTTCCCTCATCGGTGCCTGGCCCACTGGGGTTCCTGGGAGTGGCCTATGGGCCCACTCTTCCCCTCGGCCCCCAATGGGGTAGCACACCCCCCCCCCACCATCAGGGTGCAGGGGTGCAGAGGCTTTACCTGAGGTGGTGGGGCAGCGGGCATGGCAGCTGCTCATCCTGGGGTGCCGGCTTGTTGGGTGGAGGCGTTGGTTCCTGGTGGTGGGGTTGGGGTTGCAGCTGTGGGGGAACCGGGAGGGGTGCAGCCTGGAAGGGCGGCCCCACCGGCAGATTGTGTGGACCTATGTGGGGGAGGGGAACCCTTTGGACCAGGACCAGGAAGGAATGCTGCTGGGGAAACCAGGGTTGGCCGAAGTGCAAGGGAGGGGGCACCTGCACCAGTGGGTGGGCGCCGTGGTGTATGTCGGCTGCCATCCCTCCATCTGCGGCCTGGTGGCCCCTGTCGCCCTGGGGGTCATGCCACAGGGACAACACTGCCTCCCCCATGAGGTCCATGACCCTTGCGGCCTGACCCTCAAGCATGGCACGGGCGCATACCGCCTCTGCTCTGTCATGTCGCAGCTCACGGCGAAGGGTGGCAGCCTGGCACCTGTCCCAGAGGTGCTCGGTGTGGGACCGGATCACCGCAGCTGCCAGGATCTCCTGGTCCCTTCCCGCCTCCCCTCTTAGAAGCTCCCTGGTGAGTGCTTGCTCCTGGGAGTGCACCTCGGCTAACCTTCTGGATTCCTCAAACAGCTCCCTGCCTAGATCCTCTCTCCGCCTCCGGTTCCTGGCCCACATCTCCCGGTTCCTCTCCACGCTGTTGGCAGCTGCACCCCTCACACGAGTGGGTCGCTCTTCTGTGAAGGAGAGGTTGCATCCCGTGTTAGTAAGCCTGCGCACCACTGCCCCCTATCACAGTTACTGGGGTGTCACAGAGGGCAGCCGCCCGTGTTGTTGGTGCGCCGTCTTGTTGCTCCGATGTGTGCCCCCCTGCCCCGCCATCATGCTGGGGCTGGGGCTCACTGCCGGTAAGGCCTGTGTCAGTCCTGTGTTTCATGGAACATATTGTGGGGATGAACACCACTCCCGTTTGCCCCCTCCTGCCCAACCCTTATACGGCACGGGTGGGTGGGGGTGCGGGTTTCCACGGTGCTAGTGAAGTACTGGGACATCCTCTCCAGCCTTCCACCCCTGCACCCCCTGTGCTGCCGGCGCCCTACAACTGTGCACCCTCTCCGTCACGGACCATCTCCTGTTCCCCCCCGCTGACCTCCCCCGTGTCCCTTTCCCTTGGCGTGTGTTCCCTGGCACACCAGTGGGATCCTGCCCGGTCTTTCCGCCCCCACCCCCCATGGTCATGCAACTACACCGGTGTGCGGCTGCTGAGGACAGTGTGCCCCTCTGGTGGGGTGCCCTGTGGTGTGGCATGGGCTGGCAGTCCTGGTTCTGGTGTGGGACACGTGGCCCTGGGGTCTCCTTCCCCACCCTGTATGACTGACCACCTCCACGCCATGCCCCCCTGTGGCTCCTTGGCCAGTTTGGCGTACCATAGCGGTGCATCTCACCGGGTAGCGGAGGCACAGCCAGCCCTTCCTCGACCACCTCCTCCTCTGCGACCTCCACCTCGTGCACCTCCAGGTAACCTTGAGCTGCAATTTGAACAGAGACCCATTAGTGTTTACCAGCACCCCAGTCCTGGCCCCGGTCACTGTGACTCTGCCCAGGGCCTCCTCCACCCTGGGTCTGCTGGGCTGGTCGTACCTGGATCTTGTTTGTCCTCCTCCTGGGGGCAGCCTATGGGTTTTGTGGGCATGCACGGAGGGTGGTTTTACTGTGGTTGGATCCCTGGGGTGCCTCCTCCCCCTGTGGGATGGGGCCCTCCCCTTCCACTTCCTGGCTGGCCTCGCTGGGGTCGCAGAATCCCCACCCTGCTCGGGGGGGGCCTGACATGGGGGGTTGTGTGGTGGCCCTCCATCTGCCCCTGGCGAAGGTGCTGCCGTGTGTGCGGGAGGCCATGATATCCCCGTCCATGCAGAGGAACCTATCCAGCTCCTCCTGGAACTCAGCTGTGCACATGGCACGGCCAGACGTGAGATTGCTGTCCTTGATACACTTGTATTTGGACCTCAAGTCCTTTGCCTGCTGCATGCTCTGGGTGACATCCCTATTGTACCCCTGCCACTGCATCTCCTGGGTGATGGCTTCATAGACCTGTCTGGTCTTGTAGCTGCACACCAGGTTATGCTGGACCCTTTTGGAACCCCACACACGTATGAAGTCTCTGGTCTCCTGCCTGGAACAGGGCTCCTCCTTTTGGGACATGCATGTGGGGGGGACTTCCAGCTTGGCGGCTTTGGGCCCACCTGGTGACTGTGGTGGCTGTGGCGGTGGTCGTCTCCTGTGGGAGGTATTGCATGGGGTTTACTCTCCACCCTGCTCGCCCTGCGCCCTCATGGGGCCTCCCCTTCCTTCTCTCCCCTGGGGTGACCTTCTGCTTACCTGACTGTCAGGGGGCTCTCCTCACCCATCTCCCTGGTGGTGCCATACTCTGTTGTCTGGGTGCTCTCCTGGGGGGATGGGGACAGGGGTTAGGTCACTGCCGCCTGCCCTGGGTTCCCTCAGGCACAGTGCCAGGGCTGGGGGTCGGCCCTCCCTTCTTTGGTTGGTGGGGGTCCCTTTGCTCTCACCTCGCTGTCACTACTGCTCCTCTGGCCATGCCTTGTGGCTGTGGTGGCCTGGGGTTCAGCAGGCAGTAACGTGGCTGCTGTGTGCCCTCGGCCCTGTGCCGGGCGATGTGAGCTGTGGTTAGCTGTGCTGCATTCCCCCCTGGACCGGCTGGCCTGGCCACCCCCGGACCAGCGGCCCGGATTCCCCCAGACCAGCTGACCAGGCCCCCTCCCCTGAGCGTTCCTGGGTCCCCATGCTCACCTGCCCTCGTCCTCCGCGTGATGTCATGATGGCTCCCTTTGTTTTGTCTAGGGCTTTCCTCCCGGACATCGTGGGAGCCAGCGCACCCATGCCATGTGTCTTCCCTCCTTTATGGGCTCCCGACCGGATGTCCGGTGTCGCCCCCGGTGGGCATGTCTGCTTGGGGGCACGTGTGTGACCCCTTGTGCCATTGCACTGTGGTCCCGCCCCTGTGGGTGTAGGTGTTTTGGTGTTTACATGGACGTTCAGGTGTTGAACACCCATCTTCACCCATTTCCACCCACGGAGCATGCCAGCTCCCTCCCAGCTGCTCCATGGGTGTTGGTGGGTGGGTCGTGTACACGCACCCACCCACTCGTGGATGTTTACACGGATGTTCTCCCACCCATCCGATGGGTGTTTTGGGGTGTTTGTAGGTGGGTGGCGTCCATGTAAAAGAGGCCATAGACTCAGGGCGTCTGAGTCTGTCTGGGCCAAGGCAGACTCATACGTCTGTTCTCCTACGATTCTGTGAGTTATAGAATCACCACCCTCAGCTGTCTCAGACTAGAAACAGATGTGATGCGGGCTCGCTAATGCCTGTCTGGGTTGGGGAACCACTTGCACGTCTGTTCCCCAGCCGCCAAACGTTGGCCTGGGACTGTCCTAGGCTGGGTAGGCAGCTGTCCTGGAATGCGTCCCCCGGAAGATCCCGAGCACACATTCCAGGTCAAGGGCCACCTAGGTGGGCCAAGACCAGCCACAGCGGACCACAGCCAGCCAACCTGTCTGTTTGTCCCTGCCATCGCTGCCCGCCATGACAGTGGGCGGGGTGCTAGAACCAGGGCTGGATGCCCACACAGCTGTTACGTTCTCCACTCTACCTGTGCTGTGGGGGTAGCAGGACAGCTCTCTGGCCACAGGCACCTTTGTTTGATGCCCCAACCCGGTCTGGGCAGGGGTAACCGCTGTTTCCTGCTCTGTCCCGGGGAACCTCCGTGCTGGCTGTATGTCTGCTTTTATCCAGAATCTCCTACTCCCTTAAAGGCTTTCACATCTTCTCTCATGCTGCCCCCTATGCCTGAAACTCCCTCTCTCAACACATTCACTCTGATCCCTCCCTCCGAACTTTCAAATCCCTCCTAAAAACCTACCTGTTCCATTAGGCTTACCCTAGCTCCTCACCTCAGCCGATTGCTCGCTGTCCTGATGCTGACTTCTCCTTCAGCATCGCCCACTTCCCCTCCTCACTAAGCCAAGCAAGGACACCTGCAACTTCTCAACTAAAATAAATAAACTTCATAAATGTAGGATCCCATACTCCTTGTTTCCCCTTCCTGGTTCATCCTAGATTGGAAGCCCCTCAGGGCAGGGATCTGTTTTCAGTCCCAACTGTTCAGCTCCATAAATACTCATAATCACCAGAGGCTCTGTACTCCAAATGCCTGCAATTGCAGACTCCATTCCTGAGCTTAATTTGTGATCTCTTCATATATTAAACTGGGTTTAAATTAAGCTGTCTGGCTTGAACCTCCATGGTAAGTATTACTCTGTTCCCTTCGATGTACTTAAATATCTAGTCCCTGATTTTACTGCCCATGATGATCAAAAGCTCTACCTCATTTGTCAAGTTCAACTTTCCCGTGTATTAAAGTCCACTATTCCTTGTTTTGCTGCATCTAGTCCTCCCCCTCCCGCCCCCCCAATCCATGGCATTATTGCTCTCTAGATATTTTTATAGAGAGTTACCATGGTTCCTGCTTCAATATCATTGCTCTTGGCTGCACAGAAAGCTGCAGGATTTCTTTGTTAGAGCACAAAACTTGTAGTCAGCAGCCTGAATTCTCATGCCAACAGTGATACAGACTCCAGAGCAAATTTGAAATTCATTTTCTTTTTTGATTCGGTTTTCTTTTTTGATGCTGTTTCTTGATTCAGTTTCGAATTCGGTATTTTTGCATTGAATTATTATAATTTATTTTTTTTAAATTGGGGAAAAAAGCCACAACAATGCAAAAAACCCAGATTATCTGAAACCGAATTGAGGACAGAAATTTTGGGAGAACCGAATTGGCCATTTTGGGTCAATTTGGTTCTAACTAAATCAAAAATTCCCATCTGTACACTAGATTATTATTATTTATACAGCTCCAACAGTGCCGCTGGCATGGAACAATCGGTAATAGACAGCTCCCTACTCCAGGGGGCTTAAAATCTGGGGGAGACAAGGGAGAGATGATCATTGGGAGAGAGAAGGATACATTCATGAGGTTGAGGAGTTGGAGGTGCATGTGCTTAGTTTAGTTATGGGGGAAGAGATTGTGAGGGAGGGAGGGAAGAGGATGCAGTTTAACTCATGATGAGCCAGGCAAAGCCTGATTTTCAGGAGGGATATGAAAGTTGGGAGGGAGGGAGCAGAACAAACGTATCCAAAGAGGGAGTTCTAAACAACCTGCTCAAGGTCACAGAGCTAAAGTGTGCACTGATTTGACATGACCCCCCTCCCCTAATTTTTCTGGCACAAAACCTGAGCCAACCAAGCCCTGAGTTTTTCCAAGATACTGGACATTGCAATCGCAGTTCCCATTGAAATTAACCAAAGACAGATAACTAGAAAACAATTCCGAGAAGATACAGAGGAGAGCAAGGAAGTTGATAAATGGATCGACTTTCAAACCATGTGAGAAAGACTGAAGAAACTGGATATGTTTAACCTATAGAAAAGAGGACGAAATGTGGACATGGTAGCACCTTTCAAAGACGTAAGAACATAAGAAGTGCCATACTGGATCAGACCAATAATCCATCGAGGCTTCCCAGTGGTGCAGATCCATCAGGGTTCCTCTCTCCAGGATTTCCAGGTCCAGACCTCTCCAGCCTTGATCAGCCTGGGTTCAGGACCCTGGAAAGTGTTCCTGCTGAGACCCCAGCTCTCAGCAGAGTTCCTTTCATTTCCAGAGTCAGGCACTGTCTGAAGTCTTTCCTAGTTGGTCTCTCCTGAGGAGTGGGCATGGCCCACTGCAAGCTTCAAATCCTTAAAGGGCCAGCTTCTGTTACAGGTGTCTCAGTCTACATGGCTGGCTTTGCCATGCCCATCTCCAGCTCTCGGGCTGGCACCCTAAAGGGGCAACAGCCCCATCAGATTGCTCCATGCTGCAGTCACAACGGAGCAACCCATTCCTGGTTGTTCACTCCCAGCCCCCAACAGTAAGAGGTTATAATCCCCAAAGACTACATGGCTAATAGCTGCTAATGGACCTGTCCTCCAGAAACTTGTCCAGAATGTCAACTTCCAGTACCAACACTCAATTATTGGTTTTCCATCTTGGAAAACTGACTATGGTCCTGGAAAACTACTTGCAGTCCCATTTTGTTTCCTTCCCCCTCCATTTATCAACTTCTGATGCCTTTTTATTGATTTCCTGTCCTAGAAAATCAAGTTCTGATCCTGGGAAGTCAACTTCCTGTTCTGGAAAAACTACTTCTGGCCAATTTTTGTTTGTTTTCTGAGCTGATATACCAACTGGTATATCAGATCAGGAGTCGGTAAATTAATAAAAATTGGTACCAATTTGCACATTTTTGGCCAGAGCAATAGTCAGTGCCTAATAAACCTTGAACTTGAACTTGGTACCAATTGGTACCCAGGTAGCCCATCGAGTACCCAATGAGGTACCCAAAAATGCGGGCATTACCCACAGGTATTCACTTAAGTACCTGTTTTTGCTCTATGTCTGATTCATTTATCAAAGTGCCTATGGAATTATCAGGTGGAACAGTAAATACTAAGCACGACAGTTAGTTTATATTCAGAGTATTTCATAAGCTAAAGAAGCAGGAGAGAGGGGTCCACCTTCCTTCAAACCCAGCTCAGGTTGCTCTCAAAATGTTATTTGTTAGAAAGATACATGTTAGCTACATTGGGGTGTAATCTAGGATGCGAGACATTAGCCAGGAAAGGCTGTAAATTGGAGCTGAAATGGGGACCTACAAAAATTAGTCTACCTGTCAAAATTGCAGTACTGGAACCATTTTGAATGAATCGGGCACTAAATGATAATTCAGTAATTCAGGTAACTCATTGGAGGAAACAGTACCCATAGAGTTGAAACGAGTACTCACCAAAAAGAGTATATTCAACAAAATTTTGGTACCCGAATCAAACCAAATATTTCTAGTACTTTTAAGAACCAGTTTTCAAACAGATACTGAAAATACCAAAATACTGACAACCAGTATATTGAAATACAGATTTCATCCCAATTTTGTCATGGATTTTGGGAGGTTATTACCTTGTGTTTTCTGGTAATTTCCAGTACTCAAATAGTATTAGGGTACCAATTCAGATACGGGAAGTGGTGCCTGAAAATCCGGGTATTACCTGTGGATACCAAATTAGGTACCCGTTTCAGCACTCGGTATTCATTTAGTGACTGACAAGTTACCTGACAGGTTATCCAAAATAATGGATTATTACCTACAGGTACAAAACTTGCTACTCATTCCAATTCTATTGCAGATTCTTCCTTGCCTCCATAGGGAGGGCTTTGCTTGTACGTTAGTGAGCACCCAATTGTTTTTGCCATCACGGTTTCCCTCCTGGCTGCAGCAATCACTATGCATTGTAAAGAGCAGAAGGCATGAAGTTCAGGCAGAGAGATGGGGGAGGCGAAAGACGAGCTATTTCCTGTCATTCTGATGCCAGACAATAACGGGGATGATAATGCAACAGGTGTCAGAGAGGAATGCGACAGCCTTCCCATTGTTGGCAATTAGCAGCCCTCTCGCTGATTCGAGTTGCTTGCAAAGCACAACTGCAGCAAATGGATGCCCCCCGCTGTGGGTGGATGCTACTTCCAACCATTTCTACCTCTCCTGATGGATGCAGTTACTGTTCGAGGCAAGCTCTCATTGAGACGCCTCATCCAACAACAAAAAGCCCTCAAGTTTAGTTCAGGGGGACGTGTGAAATGAGTACTTGCAAAAATGGATGTTCCTGTCAAAACTGCAGTACTCAACATGGCCTGGTAACATCTGGTATTAATTGGTCCCTGATTAATGCCCCAAAGTCAACCTGACCTACTGAAATACCGTTTTTGTCCCGATTTTCCGACTTCTGATACCAATTTTGTGACTTCCCATCCTGATTTCTTTACTGATTTACCATTTTGTTGATCAGTACTGATCAATAAAATGATAACTTGGTAAGAGCAATACTCGGTATTTTTGAGTCATTGGGTGCTCAATCAGAACTCGGGCAACCTGTTGGACACCTGACATGGTACTTGAAATTGTGGATGTTATGCGTGGGTCACAAAGGAGCTACCAGGAGTTCAGCTCTATTCAGGAACTTTAGTGGAGAAATCTCCTACACACTCAAACTGGGGAAAGTGAGTATCCTCTAACTCTACTTATTGGGCAAGATTCCTATTTGCTGAGCCCTGCCCGGAGCCTATGGCACCTAGGATTCCCATTCAAGTACTAGCTGGTCCCGGGACAGCTTAGCGTCAGGTCTTACATACATGCCGAAACATCAAGAGAGTGGGAGCCAGCTGAGCCTCCTCCTGGAGCGAATTCCACAGCACAGGGACGGCCCCCGAAAAAGATCTAACATCGGTGGTCACACACCTCACCCGGGGAACCTCCAAAAAGGCTCCCACGGACAATCTTAAGGGCCACATGGGGAGTGAGGCGGTCCCGCAGATAAGTAGGGCCCAGGACGTGAAGGGCTTTAAAGGTTAAAACCAGCACCTTGAACCTGGACCGGTGCTTTATAGGCAGCCAGTGCGTCATGTGCTCCCTGCGTCCCGCCCCAGTAAGGAGACGGGCCGCAGCATTCTGCACCAGTTGCAGCCTCTGGACCAGCTTCTCGGGCAGCCCCACGTAGAGCGCATTGCAGTAATCCAGCTTTGAGGTGATGAAGGCATGGATGACAGTGGCAAGGTCAGAGTCTGAGAGATACGGCCACAACCTGAGATTCCAGGCTGAGCCGCAAATTGAGGAGCACACCCAGACACCGCACTTGAGAGACCATGGGAGAGTGAACCCCCCTCAACAAGAGGAGATTCAACCACCCCCAGGTCCCCCAAGCCCTCTCCCACCAACATCACCTCCGTCTTGTCAGGATTCAATTGCAGATGGCTCTACCTCATCCAAGCCCCCACAGCCGACAGGCACTGGGAAAATAAGGAGACTGCGTGACCTGGGCTGCATGACCAGGACTGCACGTTCATTTCAGTATGACCATAGGTCCTGCCTGGAGCCATCATGCACAGTAACTTCCCAGATGTCACAAGTGAAGCAGAGTTGAGGTTGGATGGGAATGTTCTACAGCAAAGAATCAGAGAACTTTGTGGGAGAATGGTGCTTCTCTCCCCTTTGAATCGACAAGGACCTGACCACCACAAAGGTGTAATGAGGTATGCAGGGGTATGCAGAAGACACATGGTTTTTGTTTTTATTTTCATTGACAAAAAAACCCATAGTTTTGTAGGGTTTTCATAAACAAAACAGTGTTGTGTTTGTGTGCATTTTGTTTTTGTTTAATTTTATTAAAAATATATATATTTTAAATAATAAAAAAAAATCACTGTGCTTGCACAAATGACCGCTGGACTATTCTGCACATGTGCAGCCCTTTCCCAAAATGGCACCGATGCTGCCAGCTCCATTTTGGTAAAGGGTGCGCGTGTGCAGAACATTGTGGCAGCTGTTTGCGGATGCGCAGTGATTTTTTAATTTTTGTAACAAAAACAAATGCTTTTTTGTTTTCCTCATTGCTTTGAATGGGGGAAACACAGTGAAAGACGGGTCCTGACCTGGAGAGAAAGAACATTGTCATTGAGACCAGGACAAGAACCAATGGTTTTAATTGACAAGGAAGGCAGGTTTAGGTTAAATAAATTAGGGATGTGCAGAAAGCACACCTACCGTTTTTGGTTAAGTTTTCATTTTCTTTTACAAAAACCCCTTCGTTTTCAGAGGATTTCATGAACGGCTCTACCATTTTTGGTTCCTCAACCACCCTCTCCCATCCCCCTCAATCCCCAATTTTTAAATTAAAAATTAATTTGTAAAAAAATCACTGCACATGCACAAAATGGCTGCTGGGTCGTTCTATGCAAGAGCCGCGCTTTTCCAAAATGGCGTCAGCAGTGTCGGTGCCATTTTGGAAAAGGGTGAACATGTGTAGAATGTTCTGGTGGCCACATTGCTCAGGTGCAGTGATTTATTTTTAAAATATCTATTTTTAATTTTAATAAAAATCACAGCACATGTCCTGAATAGTCCTGGCAGCTATTTGTACATGCACAGTTGCTTTATTTATTTATTTATTTATTTATTTTAATTTTAAAACAAAAATAGATAAAAGAAAATAATTGTTTGCTAATCCATTTTCATAACATTAGTTATGAACACAAATGGGGCTGCATTCGTTTTTGTAACGAATAGAAAATATTATGTATACAAACCCTTATAATGAATATGAAAGGTGTGGAGGGAATTCTGTTAGAACAGTTAAGCAGTGGAACAAGTTGTCCATGGAGTCTGAGGAATCTCCTTCACTGGAGTTTTTCGAGAAAAGACTGGACAGGCATCTGTTGGGATTAAAGCTGAAACAAGTACTCACAAAAACCGGGATGCTTGTCAAGAGTTTTGGCACCCAAATTGGCTCAAAAATATTGGGTACTAATTGGTACCCATCTTTGACCCAATGTCCCAGAACGCCAACTTCTGGTTCTGGTACCAGAATATCGAATTCTGGTCCTGGAACCTTTACTTCCGTACCCATTGACTTAGGTACCCGTTTCAGCTCTAGTTGGGATTGTAGCAGGGAGTCTTCTCAGAGCCACACGGTAGCTCTGGGGACTCACTGGGGAATTATCTCATGCCTATTCAGCCCTGGCCTTGGCTGAGGAAGGGGGTACCGTCCTGTAGGACCCAACACTGTATCAGTCCAGAGGGTATTAAATCCACAGTCTTTATTAGACACAGTACAGCCCACAGTGTCCACAATCCCTGGGGCTGCTGGCTCATCTGCCTCTACCCTGCAGGCCCAGCACAGTTTCGCTCAAGCACAGGAGCAACCTAGAACAACCCCCCAAAAGTCCATCCAGCCTGGTCCACTCTGGTTCTCCAGCCTTCAGCACCTTGGAGAACTTAGAGTGGGAAGGATCTGCTTTAGGCTTTTTCAGGGGAGATGTTGCTCCTTTGCCTCCCAGGCAGAGACTGCCTTCGCTCTCTGTCTTGCCTGTCCTTATATTCCCAGAGTGGGCGGGGCCAGCTCTCCAGTTTGGCTACCCTTAAAGGCCCAGTGTCCTGACCGCTCTGTTTTGGAGGCTCTCAACCTGTTTCCGTCACAGGCTAGTTCCTTGGCATGGGCTGGCTTCCCCGAAACCCATGCATATGTGCACAGCGGACTGGCTGGCACCCTCAGCCCCCTTTTAAAGGGGCAGCAGCCATACAGGACTGTTCCCTGCTATAGCATAAGATATCCTTTCTCCTGGCAGGCAATTGAACTAGACGACCCATGAGGTGTCTTCGAAATCTTCAGTTCTATGACCATTTTTAAACGGGCAGAGGGAGGGTCTGTGTGTGTCTGTGTGTGTTTGGTGGAGCGCACACATGACTCCAGTAATTGGGGGAGGCTTCAGAAGGTGGCGGATGGGTGTGTGCTTGATGCGCACACCCATCCACCCACCGGCTACCCATGCCCCTGCATGGTGCAACCCAGGATTTTCCTGGTTGCTCCATGTGGGGAGATGGGTGGAGGTAGGTGGGGGTGGGGGGTGAGTTGCATGACCGCTGCTTTTACACAGGTACTACCACACATGTCCACTGAGTGGACCTGCATGGTAGCATCTTGTGTATAAATCCCCTATGATCCTTTGATTTGCTCCAGTTGTTAAAAAACCTGAAATACACCTGGTCTCCACTCCTCCAGACCTGGATGGGATAGAGCAGATCTGCTGGAGATGAGATCCAATACCCTTAGGGGGTCTACACAGAATTTTAGGAATGGGAGGGACTTCAAGGATTAACTGGTCCATTCCCCTGCTCCAAAGAAGGGCATCCTCTGCCTACAGCATCACAGACAGATGCTTGTCCAGATGTTTTTGAAAACATCCAAGAGAAGAAATTCCACAACCTCTCTGGACAACTTATTCTATTGCTTAAATGGGTTTTGGGTTACCAATCACCACACTAGACCGTGTCAGACACCTGATAGAAAAGTGCTTTGATGGCGCAAGTTCCAGAATGATTTCAAACAGCTGTCACACTCTTCTCTGAAATGGTTGCATTTCTGCAAACCAGGTGGAGAGATTCTTCTCTCCACCAGGTTTGCAAACCGTGAGCAGCACCGCATGTGCATTCAATGCGGCAGTGATTAATTTATTAAACACCTCAATCCGCCACGTAGATCTGCAGCCCAAACACTGGGTTTTGTTCCCCGTTGCACGGCTCCCCATGGGTTTATATGATTGTTACGGCTCCCTGTGGGTTTATAGGAGCATTGAGCCCTTTTGAAGTTGTGGTTGATTAGAGAGCAGACAGCGTAATCTCCCTTGGAAGTTATTTGTAGTTGGCTTACACAAAAATAAAATATATTTTTTTAAAATTCAATCATTCTGGTACAAATGCCAGCGATGTAGCAATGAATATGAAGCTGTTTTGAAGGTTTTTCCAACAAGTGGGATTTGCATCCTTTGTGTCACATGCTATCTGGCCTCCCTAAACCTCCCTTTTGCAAGAAGGGTAGTGAGATCCTCTGAGTGGCTAGTGCTACTCCTGTTGAAATATGATTATAGCACAGGTTGAAGTCCAATTAATTGAAATAAGAAGTATGTCCCCTGTTCCCTAGTCCCTACCTTTCCATAGGATGTGGACAAGGCTAGTAATGTAGCTGGGTTTAAAAGAGGATTAGGTATGTTCTTGGAGTATATGTCCATTAATGGCTATTGGCCAAGTAGGTTGGCGGACATAACGTCTGACTATCAGGAGCTGAGAGTGAACAGCAGGGAATGAATCACTCCTTTGTGACCTGTTGGGTACTTCTGCAAAGTGACTGAGCCCGTTTTCAGATGAGCACTGTCTGAGACAGGATGCTGGGCTCGATGGACTATTGTCCTGACCCAATATGGTACTTCATATGGTGAGCAAAATAGGGCCTACTAGCCACTATAATAGCCTCCCTCCTGCTCCCTAAACCATCTGAACTCCTTCTCAATTTCTTCCCCCTTCATCTGGAATGCCCTCCCTAGCACATCACTATCAATCAATCAATCAATTAAAGATTTATCTCCCATCCTTTCTCTAGGGCTCAGGGAGAATTACAACACACAAAGATACACAATACAAATATACATAGCTAAACCCATTTAATTTCCCCTATTTCTATCTTCTCCAAACCCTATCCCTTCCTACTTAACAGTTGGCCGAATAAAAAGGTCTTACATTCCCTCCAAAAAATGCTCACACTTGGGATTTGGTGACCCCCTGGACTCTAAGGGAAGGGAGTTCTATAATTGTGGAGCAGCTACCAAGGACGTCACTCTTTGCATGCGTACTGTAGGGACTTGATGCTTTGGTGGTCTGTGCAAGCGGGCACTTCTGAGTGACCTGAGGGGCTGCAATGGGACATCAGGGAGCACGGCTAGTGTGGTGTAGTGGGTAAGGTGCTGGCCTTGAACTAGCAAGACCAGGGTTTGAATCTCACCCAGGTCAATGAATTCACTGGGTGGCCATAGGCAAGTCGCTACCTCTCAGCCTCAGTTCCCCATCTGTAAAATGGGAATGTGCATCTCTGTCTTGTCCATTTTAGATTGTAAGCCTACTGGGCAGGGACCTGTCTCCAAAATCTGTGACTGTAAAGCGCGGTGTACGCCAAGCAGTGCTATGGAAATGATACATAGTTGTAGGGTGGAGGTTGCCTCAGGCAACGCCATAAATGATTCTTCCTATTCTGTCTTCCCATTCAGGATCTCACTCCTTCCCTTGTACCTAAGGTAAACACGTGCAGTAGCAATTTCTTAACTTCATGAATGTATCCTTGTCTCTCCCTATGTAGTCTTGTGGCTGGTTCTGTCGTGTTCCATGTCTGAAGAAGGGCCCCTGTATAGCCTGATAACTCAATCCTTTCACAGTTGGTCCAATAAAAGAAATCACTTTGTCTCCATCTAGGGCAGAAGCAGCAACTCCTTTTTCCACGCCAATATTTCATTCTGCCTTTTCGGAATTGCCCACAACTTTCCGCAGCTTTTCCTCCAGCATTTTGCTAATTCCGTACCCTTTACTTTGCGAGATCAGAATGATCGGAATTGTCAGAAAGTGTCGGAAATAATCTTGGAAAGTGTCAGAATAATCTTGGAAAGTGTTCGAAAAATCATTGTTCCGCTACTTTCCGGATGTCAGAAATTTCGGGCGGAAATTGCCGAAGTAGCGGAATGAACATCTCTATTGCACTGTGGCCACTCATTGCGGAAGAGCTCTTCCCATCGGAAACAGCTGTAGTGGCAGCTTGCCTTTTCAGTCCTATCTCCCTCTCTTACATTTGGGTCAGTGCTACAGTGACCACGGGTTCAACTGTAAAGTATACCCTGGTGAAATCCCAAATTTGGGCATCGGCTGGAGATGGGGCTGCAGTCTGTCTGCTCAGCAGATGGCCACAGCAGTTATGCTCTCAGGTCGGGGTTGTCCCGGGCAGCACCATAGAGCTGTGGGCTACAGCCTAGAGTGTCAGGCGAGCCACCTGCAACTCTCTGGTGTGTGTGTGGAGGGAGAGCTGTGCAGGTGGACTGTGGACTGCAGTTCGTATAACCCGGGTGCAGGTGGGGCTGCCTGTAGGGGATGTGGGGTTGCCCCCCCTCCCCCCAGAGCAGGACCGAGGGTGGCCAGTCCCGAGCCTGTCTGAAGACACCCATTGTGCATACACAACTTAAGATATATCCAGCAGTCACCATGGTGACATTCCATTTCTTCTCCTTATCAGTTCTAACTATTCTACCTGGGGCCCCTCTTAGGAATGTTATGCTATGTCCTCCCTCGCTATAGCACAGCACTCAAAGTTCATCCCAAGATCATCTCCATAGCACAGTGTCGAGACGGAATTCCTTTGCCAGTTTTCGCTTTGGTTGCTACGTAACTTCGTCATGAGTGTTATACATATGTAACTCCTGATAACCACTCTAGCGGGCCTCTATGCGTGTATACCGTACAAATGTGCTTGTGCCATATGCAGGTCTGAAACGAGGATCGTATGTGTTCTCTCGAGAAGGCACGAGATTCTTGCAGGTCCTGGCGCAATCTCGCAGGACCTCACTGGGGTTTTTGAGAACCTTGTGAGATACTTGAAAATCTCAGATGTGATCGGCACATCCGCAAAATTGCCACCATGGCCATGCTGTGCACGCGCAGCCCAACAGCAGCCATTGGTGCATGCCCAGAGCATTTTTGGAGGGTTCTCGAGAATCTTGTGAGATTCTCAAAACCCTAAAAAGATTCTGCGCATTTCAAATGGCCTCTGGGGGCCACACATGTGCAGAATGGCTGAAGGAGCCATTTTGCACACGCACCAAGCCAGTTTTCAGTCACACGAGTTTTGCGTGAGAACAGGTCGAGAATTGGTTGATTCTTGACCCATTCTCACAAATCCCCAACACCACTCTCTCCCTCTAGACTCCAGATGACTCCTGGAATTTGAGGTTAACTGGGTTTTTTGCTGCAACATGCTAGGTAATTGCTTTTTAAGAAGGGCCGTTCACTGCCCTAGTCTAAGGCTGAAATGAGAATCAATTTGTTTCTCACAAAAATCTCATGAGAACCAAGAATTGTTACCGAGATCTCTGTTTGGGAAGAGTCTCGTCAAAATGTACCATTTACTATAATTTACAGTGTACCGTTACTGACTTATCATGTACCGCTTACTGTGTACTGTATTTGTCTCAGTAAAGCACATGCACAAAATGGCTGCTGCCATTGGACTCTGCATGAGCAATCCTCTTCCAAGGTGGCACTGGCAGTGTCACCACCATTTTGGAAAGGGGTATCCAGTTTGCACATCCACATTACCAGGACGGATGCGGTATATACAGTAAGTGGTCCATGGTAAATCGGTATATGGTACATGGTAAATCATAGTGAATGGTAAATTGAGAAAAATTCTCAACCAAGAAAGTGTCAAGAACTGTGATTCACGCTATTAATTCACGCTAAAAATGAGTCAAGAACTGTGATTCTCATCAAGAGTTGAGAGTAATAGGGATATGTGAACAGAACGCGATTCGGGTGTTCGGACGTTCGGTCGTTTGGTTCAAAACCCGAGTTCGTATTTGGTTGTTCAGTTCAGCGGAGTTTGTTTTGGCCGAACTCGGCCGAACATCCAAAAATAGCGCTATCGATACCAATACCGAAATCGATATTTTTTTTGGTATCGGTATCATTTGTCCCTAAAACCACTCCTGGTCTCCACCCCTGGTGCCAGGAACTATGCTCCTCAGCTGCCTCCCCCTTCCAGACACTTTTTCCCACCCCCGAACTCATCCAAACTTTTCCAAATTGTTTGGCAGTTTTAACGTTCGGTTCGGACGTTTGGTTTGGTCATCCGAACAGTCTGAATTCAGCCCGAACTCCAAACCACATTCACACATCCCTAGAGAGTACATCAAGATCAAGTTTCAGCCCTACTCTAGTCCCACACCCTTTAAGAATAAAGAGAATAAGAGCAATGAGCTCTGGCATCAGACCGCAGAGTAGAGCTGAAACTAGAACTCGCAAAAACATATAATGTGGCAGGTGGTTGTTCTCCTTCAGCTAGGAGAACATGAAACCCACCATCTAAGGGAATTATCTCTCCCCACCACCACACAAATTGTCCTGGGTCACCCACAAACTATACTACAACCTTAAGGATTTTTATGTCTGGCCTCCTTCCTCCCCTTTAGCCATCCCAGACCTCCCATAGGGGTTTATCCCACTCACTGTGGGAGGCAATGAGAGGAAACACCTAGACCCCAGACTCTCACTTGGTCCCACAGTAACACCTCCTCTTGTAGCACATAGGTTGGGTCCCACCTGGATCCTGTGAGATAGCTTACTGACTTCAGCCGGTTCCTCCTCCAGCTTTTTCCCTGCTGGTTATCTAGCTTCTACTCAGACCTGCTGAGCTCTCGCAGGCAGCTTCTCTCTTGACTTGTCTTCAGAGCTCCTCACTCATCTCCACTTGCCCCTTCACTCTGAGTCTCCCAGCCCTTTGGAGCCAGATGGCCTCATCAGGCCTGCTGTCTACTGCTGGTTTAATCTGTCTCTGCTCACTCAGTTCTGTTTCTTAGAGGGTTACGGCTCCTTTAGCAATCTATTCCCCAAGCTAGGCTGCCACTCAATTGCATGCCCTCCTCAGTTCAGGTTATGTGCACCAGGCTCTCCTGTGACCCTGTCACAGATATACCCATCAGTATACAAATTGCATTACTTGACTCAAACTGGTGACATCTGGTACTCATTGGTACCTGATTAGTGCCCAACGGGCACCCAATGTACCAAAATACCATTTTTGTTCTGATTTTTCTGACTTCCAGTACCGAGTTTTTTTATTCCTGTCTCAACTTTTTTACCATTTTGCAAGTTGGCTCTACAGGGAGCTGGCCAGGGTGCTGAATCCATGGGAGAATGGGAACTCTCTGTAGTACTGACCCAGCACAAGGACAGAAGGCTTGGCCATAAGGTTTAAGACTGGGCTTGGAAGTCCAGAGACCGGGAATTATTTTAAATATGAAGTAGGACTGGTGGCATGATCATATAGGGTGCATCCACATGAGCTGCCAAGGGTTTGATCCCCGCATGGCCCCATGGCAGGCAAGCACAGCTGCTACACTGTGAGGCCAGTGCAGGGAGCTGGACAGAGGGATGTCCCCTTGCTGTGGGGCATCTGGGTGGGTGGTCTGCTGCCTGATCTCCTGCCACACTTGGGGCAGGCCGAGGCACTGGTCACATGAGTGGGTGCCTGTCCCTGTCCCACCTCCCTCCCCTAGCCCAAACAAAATCTTGCCCCCAACTGTGATGTGGCCACATGTGACGGGTGACAGTGCCTGATGCTCAAAGCCCTGCCACAGAGCTCGCTACATGACATGGCAGAAGGGGTCTGGGCATGTGGGAAGCAACTCCTTGGGCAGCCTTTCCCCACATGGAGAATGGCGGCTACACGACACATCCTCGGCCTTTTCCCAAGGACACATTGCATAGCAGTCAGCTCAGCTGCTTGTGGGGGAACATCTGGCGGCCACTGACCACCCAACGCACTGCATCATGTGGTCTGGCTTCCCAGAGTGGTCTACGGCTGCCCCAAGGCATGGCAGCCTGCCAAAGGGATCTTGTGTGGCTGCACCCAGTGTCGGTGAACTAGAGCTTAACTGAATAGTAAAAAAAAAAAAAAAAGTGAGTATTTCTGAGTTTCCGAGCATCGGGCTTGAATGTTTGGCTGGTCCTTGGTACTGCGATTGAATACTCAGTACTGGTATTTTACAGAGTATTTTTTCCAAGTATTGAGTCCCCTTACACAGAGGCAGGAAAAGCCCCTATAAGGGGGGTATATGCTCCTGACTCACCTTCCTGCCCATTCTCCCTGCTGCCCCCTGCTTCCTTTCCTGCCCCTTCCCTCCTCCCCCATTTGCTCAATCGAAGATTTACCGAGTACCGAGTACCATACCAAGTACTGGGCCAATTGCTCGGTTACTCGGTACTTGTGAAAATTGAGCTGAATACCAGAATGCTCGTTAAGAACCAAGTAATTCCAAATACCAAGTTTGAGCCGTACTGTGGACTGATTAGAGTGGATTCTGCAAAGACTTGTTGCCTTGGGACCAGCTGATCTCTCACAGTCACATGTCAAGAACCCCTTGGATAGCTAAGAGGGCATGTATTGGTTTACATCGACTGAACATTTTCTAGATTTGATCAAAATGCACAAACAACATTATTTCCAGTCACATGGTCCGATCGATGGAATGGCTCTATTGGGGGGTGGGAAATTCTTGGCACGGTTCCTGGTACAAGAGGTCAAGGCAAATGCCATAGACCAGAGGGTGAAGAATCTTTCCCCTCCTGGGTGCCAGTCTGAAAATTAGCACAAGCTCCGCGAGCCACATTGAAGTTGGGGGCTACGGTGCTTAGGAAGAGGGGGCTCAAGATCATGGATCTGTTCCATGGATCTGTCCCCTATCCTGTCGAGAGCCAGTGTGATGTAGTGAGCAAGATGCTGGACTTAGACCTTTTTTTTGTATATGTGTACCCAAAAGATAAGCCCAACAAGAAATAATTAAAAACTTTCAGAGCAAATCACCATGTCTTCTGTCCCATAGTAATCTGCTCTGTCCCTTAAAATGGCTGCCTGCAGCTGCTGTTGGGAACAAGCTCCTAGATGTTGTAAAAAGGCTGTTCACAGGGGACAAGAAGCATCATGTTATTGAAGCTACTCAGACCCTAACAAAAAGGATAGTTTATCCTCATCAATAGGAGCTGTTGGGTGCTTGGTACTTATGACCACACAAAAAAAAAATGGGCTGTTTTTCTTTTTTTCTTCCAAGAGAATTGGATTATGGATTTAGGTGGTGTGATACAAAATTGAGATTATTCTAATGTCAGCATATAAATCCATGATGCGCCCACACCTTGAATATTGCATGCAGTATTATATGCCTTGTCTCAAAAAAGATGTAGTAGAACTGGTCAGGGATCTGCATGGGATTTTTCCCCTCCTCATTTGCAACGTCGGTTGGAGTTCCACTGTGGATTTAATTCTGATCAAAGTTCTGATGAAATTATTCCAGCTTCTACTGCACCTGCACAAAATGGCATTGGCCATACTTCACACATACAAAATTATGTCATCCTACACTGCAATGTTATTTTGCATATTTGCAGCAGGAGGCAGGCAGAGTAAATTGGATCATTCTGGTGACACACGGATTGGATCCTCTCCCAGTCTGTGTTTCGCAGGATCGGTCGGAACAGCCGGATCGGTCAAAAATGGAATCCAAGCCAGAATTTCATTTCAGCCTTAGAACTGGGGAAGGCTCGGAGAAGGGCAACAAAGATGTTTAAAGATGTGGGACGGCTTCCCTAGTAAGAATACTAAGAGAGGGTTAATAGGGAGAATATGATAGAAGTTTTAAAAATCGTGAGTTTAAAAAATCACTGCAAAACAAGGAAATAGGAAGCCAATATTTTCTTTCTCCAAATAATAGAAAAAGGAGACATGCTGTAAGTCCTGATCTCATCTTAGGATCTCACACTCAGAGAAGCTGAGAAACTGTTTTCTGCAATAGACTCACACAAAGGGGGCGGGAGGGAAGAACTATTAATGAGTAGGGATGTGCGAACACGGTTCGGAAGTTTGGGGTTCGGACCGAACTCGGTCTGTTTGGACGTCTGAACCGAACGTCTGAACCGAACTCGAAAATGGCCGAACAGTTTGGTCATGTTTGGATGAGTTCAGCTGAGTTCGGGGGTGGAAAAAACATGACTTCGGGCGGGAAAAACGTGACGGGAAGGGGAAAACAGCTGAGGAGCAGACTTCCTGGCACCAGGGGTGGAGACCAGGGGTGGTTTCAGGGCCAAATGATACCAATACCAAAAAAAAAATCTTCGAATTCGGTAGCTGTATCGGTATTGATAGCGCTATTTTTGAATGTTCGGCCAAGTTCGGCTGAACTGAACTCCGCCGAACCGAACAACCGAACCCGAGCTCAAGTTTTGAACCGAACAACCGAACGTCTGAACATCCAAACCGCGTTTTGTTCGAACATCCCTATCAATGAGCTACTTTATTATTATAACATTTTTTATAGCACCATTAGTGTGCCTGGAACTGAACAGTTGTAGTCAGGGACAGGTCTCTGCCCCCAAGGGGCTTACAATTTAAAATGGGCAAGGAAGGGGGAAAGATAGGTAGAGACAGTGGGTAAAAACAGAATTGATGGCCGTGCAGCAGCAACCTAGCCCGGGTTGGGAAACCATGGTGGAAACCGTCTGGGCTGAGCTGCAGAACAGACATGCCCGTGGATGGGGCCTGGCAGGGGAGACCCAGCATGCCCCTGCACTGCACTTAGCACACTGCCATGACAGAGAGCCATGGCAGCCAGTGACAGTCACCCATGGTGGACCCAACCGGGCTGCGTCTGCCGGCCCAGACATGATAATCCGCTCTGACCCAGTCAGGCAGGCCTCAGCCCGGGTTGTGACTTCATAGGTTTCCTGAGGTCAGAGCCTGGGATAGCAGTTGACACTGCCCAGGGCAATCCTGGGCCAACATCTGACGGTACTGGTCCAGGCCACAGTGTGAGGAAGCAGGTCACAGAGGGCTTCTGTCACATCTGGTTTTACCCAGTGATACATGTAGGGTATTTTCAGACGTTATGGGTCCGCTTGGCCCCGTACTGAAAACAACCCTGTCATTCCCCGCCGGGGTCACCCCGTCACGCCATATCAGATGTGCCGGGGGGATCCCGGCGGGGAATGTGGGAGGGGGCTGGGCCGCGCGGTGCAACGTGCGGCCGCACAGCCCCGCCCCCTCCACTCACCCCTCCGCCCGCCCTCCAGGGAGACGGGCGGGCGGCGGGGCCACTGCGGCCGCCGCGTCGGGCCGGAAGCGCCATGGCCCGGGATCCCGCCGGGGATCCCGGGCCGTGGCAACTGGCCAGATGTGACTTTTTCTTGGTCCCCACTTGGGATCTTTTTGACCACGCTTCCCGGGACATTCCCCCGGCTAGCCCGGGAAGCGTGGTTCAAATTGACCCCATGTGGGGATTCACCGTGGCGAACATCTGGCGGCCGCCAAACAGACGTTCGAGACACGGTGACCACAGGTGGGTATTCACCGTGGTTCACCGTGATCTCGTAACGTCTGAAAATACCCGTAGTCTCATTTTACAGATGGAGAACCGAGGCTGAAAGAGAGTGGTGCCAATCCCATGCCGAGCCACGCGTGTCCCTATCGCTGGCATATTGTCCTACGCGGAACCAGCCCCAATGCATGTGCACGGGGGAGGGTGCACGTAGTATCCACAGGGCATGAGACTGGCTCCATTGACTTGCCCAAGGCCACTCTACAAGCTCAGGGCTAAGCCAGGATTTGAACTGCAGTGTCCCGGAGTGACATCGAGCACCTGATCCACTAAGCTAGGCTGGCTCTTCACAGCAATGAGCAAACTGCCTGCACGCTGGTGATTTGCAAAGCTATTATCTCATCTCCTCTAGTGGTATTTCAATGCTGGGAAGCAGCTGGGAAGAAAGGCTGGGAGGGAATCCCAGGTAGATGTGGGAAGCACAAGCGTGAGAGCAGCACTGCCAAGTCTGTCGTTATTTTTGCCGCCAGGCTTGTGACTTAGCAAGTTGAATGCCTAAAACATGCAAGACTTGTGATGGAATCCTGAAAATCTGTTCTAAAAATAATCAAATTCCTAGCCCTTTTTGGTTGTGGACGAATGCTTGAAACCATGACAGCAGTAGTGTCCTATAGACACAGAAACCCCATGAGAAATGAGCCCCTCTTCCCCAAATTGTATTAATTTGGCTTAAGAATTGCAGCCATGTCCTCTTCTAGAGCTGAAATGAGTAACCCCTGCTCTCCAGAATCCAGCCAGATAGAACGATGATTGCAGTATATTATCTGATCATCTGGCAGATTTCTGGTTATCAAGAGTACCATTTCCTGCACTGCCATTTACCAGAATGCCACTCACCATCTATTCTTGACTCTATTACCATTGAATTACTGTTAGACTTTTGGTTTTATTTTTTATTTTTACACCTTCCCTCTCTCTGGACTGTTCTGATTATGCCGCAGTGAATGTAATGTGGACATGCGATAACATCCAAGATTCTAGTTTGGTGGTTAACCTCAGTGGTTACCTGATCGTTACTGAATAACCGCCAAGCTATTCAGAATATGTGATAATTTCCATGGATAGTTTCTTTTAACTATCTGTTTCACCTCTAAGACTGACTTGTGATCTTTCTTTCTCTCTCTCTCTCTCTCTGGGTGAACTCACACCTAACTCTGCTAAACTCCAGTATCTGCAGGGCCCTGGAAGCTGTATAATCAGCCCTGGATGAACCCTGGATCTTTGGGTGATTTCAGACGTGACGGGGCCAATTGGCCCCGTCATGAAATCAATGAAATGATCCCCCGCCGGGATGACCCGTAACGCCCTAATAGACATTCCAGGGGATCCTGGCGGGGAATCGGGGAGGGGGCGGGGCCGTGTGGTGCAACATCTGGCCGCATGGCTCCACGTTCCCCGCCGCCCGTCCTCTGGGGAGACGGGCGGGCGCCACAGCTAATGAGGCCACAGAGCTCACCCGCTATGGCCACGGCCTGAAATCCCTGCGGGGATTCTGGGCTGTGGCCGCCGTCCAGACGTGACGGCGGGGGTCCCGCCGCTTCGGCCGCTCGCGTGGTGAAGGCGATTCCCCGCCGCGATTGACCGTGGTGAACATCTGGGGGGGAACATCCGTTCCCCCCAACAGACGTTACGTGGTCCAAGCCACCACAGGGAATTGACTGTGTTGGACATTGACCACGTAACATCTGAAATCACCCTTTGTTGCGTGTGAGTGAGACACTCCAAGTTCGAGCCTCGTTTTAAACTCGGATCTGATGAACACATCCGATGTAAACATCGGATCAGAGTTTTAAAGCAGGGCTGGAAATCGGAGTGCCTTACTCACAATCAACAGCGATCCGGGGACCACCCGGGGCTGATTATAGAGCTTCCTTCTCTTTCTCTCTCTCTTTCGCTGGCAATAGAGACAAAGTAGCAAAGTGCTATCTTTTATTGGACCAACCACAGTTTCCACCAAAGGCTGCTTTGTCTCTATTGCCTATATTTGGGACCAACCCACCAAACTCTACTTTCTCTACACTTTCTTTCCCTGATCTCTTATATTTTGAGGTGCACATTCCTCTTGGATACATTCCCCGTGGCTCTGTCCCTCCAACCGTCTCGAATTTAATTGGTGGGGCTGAGTCCTCACAAACTCCCCACCTCCTCCAAATTAAGCCTTGGCGATGCCAACGAGTGGTGATTATTCATTTCAGATCTACGTGAGGGATAGTGAGGTCTTTATGGGTCATTGGGAGCAGATCCTGTGACAATTTAGGCTAGGAATGGGGCCACTCACTAGTAACTATGAATGAAGAAGGTCTGTAGTGCTAGGCCACCTCAGGGAATGGTGCTGCAGGGGCATTGTGGTGGGACTGACAGTCTATTTCCTCCTAGCACTAGATCGAAATGTCTCGGGCTTTCAGAATTTCCCTTGGGAGGCTAGTCTTTACTGACAGGCTTCGTTGTGAGGAGGATGGTCTCTTTCTTAATCTCCAGTTTGCTGCCCAGTCCCTTTCTGCCGGGCCCGAGAAGGGATAGGCTCTGAGTGGATTCTGTTTTTCCCAGCACCAGGCACTGCTGAATTTCAAATAAGCTCTAAAACAAAATGCAAACAAGTGGTCCCTTGTGTCCCTCTATCTCATCTCATTGGCCTTGATCGCTGGCAGCGCCGATCGGCTTTGTTGCTCGCCATCCGGAGAACGTGGGCTCCTGGCAGTCGGCACCCACTTCATTTGGTCTCTTCTTTTGGGGTCTGTAATAACAGGGCTTTTTGACTTAGTTGTGCGGGTGGGGGTGGGGGATCAAAGAGGGACAGGAGCTAATTTCCTTGACAGGCTGTAAATGCCAACGCTGGCCAAAAAACGTTCAGGCGAGAGGAGTGTCCATGCAGAACAAGAAACAGAGTGGTTCAGAATTTGATCTCTTTTCTTCAACTAACTATGAGGAACTGAAGTGAGTGGCTAACCCTGGGCACCCACTCAGGTTGGTGGAAAGCCCTGGGCAGTTACTTGGGGGTACGGAATCACTTTAAAATGTACCTAGTAGGGAGCCTTGGTGAGGCAACAGCAGTGGTGGTGATTGGGGCTCATAGTAGGCCTTGGGGCCTTGGAAGCTTCTTGAGGTGGACATTTGGGCAGACTGGCCGGCCTCATGTAGTCCATGCACACGCCTGCCTGCCCAACCCCAAGCCACCGCTTGCCCCTTAAGACACCCCCTGGACCCATGGGACTGCATCAGACTTTCCCACCCCCCGAAATCACTACTTCTCTATTACCAGCGCCGTACCTCGGTAAGTGAAAATGCAATAAGTGGCCGCAATCCCATGGCCCGCTGATCCCCTTGTGCAAGCCGCATGCGTATGCATGCATACAGTTTGAGCATGGCACAATGGGCCGGTAATGTAGATGTGTGTGGATCCCATGCGACTGTGCATGCACATGGGATCGTCAGACCATTGGATTGGGGCCACTGACGGGATACCATCCGGTACCATTCAGGTTCTAAACTGTGCCTGAGCCGTGAGGTGATTCGGGCACTGTAAACTCTTCAGGGGGTATCTATTTTTTCAGTAAACCCCTTCATCTGTAGGAGAGAGTATGCAAGATTTGGGGGCCACAGGGTCCTCCATCAGGCATGTAAATACATCAACATGAATAATAGCCTGAAAGAATTAATCAAAATGTCCAAAATAACTAAAACACAAATAAACAAGGTATCTGAACTGAAATAACCGAATAAGCAGATATACGGAAATCTGTTTTGGATGTATTATTAATTGGATATTAAAAGGGCTATCCAAGATTGCGGATAACACAGTTGTTCTTAGGGATGGGTGAACAGAACGGAATTCGGAAATTCGGTTCAGTTCAGTTTGGTTTGAAATTCGAATTCGGAAATTCAGTTTGGTTCAGTTCGGTTTGAAATTCGAGTTCGGTTCAGAAGTTTGATTCGGTCGATCGAACAGACCGAGTTCGGTCGAATTCTGAACTTCCGAACCAAGTTTGGCTATTCAAAACCAGGTTTTTTGGTGTGTATTGCCACTAGGGATGGGCAAACAGAACGGAGTTCGGAAATTCGGTTGGGTTCAGTTCGGTTTGAAATTCGAGTTCGGTTTGGAAGTTCGGTTCGGTCGACCGAACAGACCGAGTTCGGTCCAAACTCTGAACTTCCGAACTGCGTTCGCCCATCCCTAGTTGTTCTTCTCCCACCTTCCCAATGCTCAAATCCCTCCTAAAAACCTACCTCTTCAGTCAAGCTTTCCCTAACTCCTCATACCCACGGACTATTCCGCGGTGCTCCCTCTACTGTCCTATCATACAGATTGAGCAGATTCAGGCACCCCACAATGAATCAGGACTGCCTGAATAGACCTGGTCCTGTTCAGGCACCATCGATGCTCAAATGGGCTCAATTGGCCTTTCAAAGTGACAGAACCCATCCCAGCCGCAGCGGCTCAGGTTAGGTCCTGTTACTTTGAAAGGACGCTTCCACTCCACAGCGCCTCTCAGCTGTGAGGTGCTGTAGGGGAGAAGCACCAGCCGGCCATTGAAACTGACATGCCTCAGCTGGAGCACTGTGGCATTCCCGGCCGGGGCCCTACACCGGCTCCCTTTATGTGAACGCATTCAGCACAAGCCCCTGGTCTTCACCTTCAAGGCTCTTCATGACCTTGCTCCCCCATATCTCTCCACTCTTGTATCCCGCCACATTCCTGTCCAGGAGTTTCACTCCTCCTCTGCTCCCACCCTTACCTGCTTGTAACCACCTTGCTCCTCTAAACATCTTTGCCCCTTTTCTCTTGCTGCCCCTCATGCCTGAAACTCCCTTCCTGGATACATTCGTTCTGCTCCCTCTCTCCCAACTTTCAAATCCCTCCTGAAAACTGACCTCTTTTGTCAGGCCTTCCTTTGGTCATCATGAATGAAATTGCACCCTCTTGCCCCTCACTCAGAATCTCTTCCCTGTAATTAAGTGCTTGGAATGGCTTGGAACGGCTCCCCTATGAAGAGAGGTTTGATACGTTGGGGCTCTTCCGCTTGGAAAAGAGACGACTTAGAGGGGATATGACAGAAATTTATAAAATCATGAGTGGTGTAGAACACGTTAATAGGGAATGTTTATTTACCCTCTCAAATAGTACTAGGACTAGGGGACACTCCATGAAATTAACGGGTAGCAAAGTTAAAACAAATAAAAGGAAGTATTTTTCCACTCAATGCAGAATTTAGTTGTGGAATTTGTTGCCAGAAGACGTGGTCAAGGCCAGTAGTATAACTGGATTTAAGAAAGGGTTGGACAAATTTCTGGAGGACAGGTCCACTAGCAGCTCTTAGGCAGGTGGGTTTGGGGAATGTAACCTTGGGAGCTGGGAGTAAATATGGAATGGATTGCCCCATAGTGACCTGTTGGGTACTTTTCCAGGCGACCAAGTGTCCCCTAGCCCTAGTACTATTTGAGAGGGTAAATAAAAACTCCCTGTTTACTTGTTCCACACGACTCATGATTTTATAAACTTCTATCATCTCTCCTCTCAGTCGTCTCTTCTCCAAACTGAAGAGCAATAACCTCTTGAACCTGTCCTTGTACAGAAGCCGTCCCATACCCTTCATCATTTTTGTTGCCCTTCTCTATACCAGTTCTATGATATGTTTATTTTTTAAATGGAGCCTGGCTTATCCTCTTTTCTCCATTTAATGGGCTATAGCCTCGGGCAACCAGAAGAGATGGTTAGCTGCCCTCGATGCCCAAGAATCTGCGGTGGGGGTAGGTGCCATGTGCCAGCTGTTCTCTTGGTTCATTCCCCTGGAAGAGATCCCCCCACCCCACCCCATTCACCTGCATTCTTGCATAGATCAAATTTGTTCCTTAAGGCTGGCCATCTTTGGCTGTGCAATAGAATGAATCCAGTCCATGCAGCACTTTATTCTCAGCATAATTGGTGGCCCATCACTTTAATGAAAGAGAGAGAAATGGTGATAAAGACAGCCCATAGGAGACTCTTGTTGGAGGCATGGAGACCTGGCACCGGAGAAGAGACACAGGCCAGATGGGACATCACAGAAAACTAAGGATGACAGGTGAGAAGCAGACAAATAAAGACCACCCTGCTCTGACAAGGCACTTTAATCCTCTTGGGCAGAACTTCACGGTCTTCACTCCCTTGGATGGAATGGCATGGAGTGTGGCCAATGGACATGATGCTTTTGTGATGTGGGCAAATGTCCGCTAGGGGCTTTGTCTCAAGGAGACCTCCCAAACTCATTCTCTTTGTGGCCCAAGTCAGGGTTAGAACTCGAGTCTCTAGTAGTGAAAGGCTACTCATGGCTTAAAAGAAAGAAGGTTTTCATAAGCCACAGAAACCAGGCAACAATGCTAGCTGGAGCTACAACTGAGGTGAATGTCCCACTTGGAATTTGCAAGCTCCGTTCAGATATCCATGTGCTTCAATGGATAACCAAACAGGTTGTATTGTTTTTAATTTTGCCACATTTGTTAGTTTTCCAGTTATCCATTTCTTCTTTTTAAAAAAAAAAAAAAAATCTACACAGACTTGGGATAGCAGAGAATCCACGCCGTATTGGGCTATCACTTTATGTGAACGCATTCAGCACAAGCTCCTGGTCTTCCCCTTCAAGGTTCTTCAAGCCCTTTCTCCCCAATCTCTCCGCTCTTGTATCCTGCCACATTCCTACACAGGAACTTCGCTCCTCCTATGCCTCCACCATCACCTGCTCATGACCCCCTTGCTCCTGTAAACATCTCTGCCCCTTCTCTCTTGCTGTGCTCATGCCTGGAACTCCATCCCTGGATAAGTTCATTCTGCTCCCTCCCTCCCAACTTTCAAATCCCTCCTGAAAACGTATCTCTTCCATCAGGCTTTCCCTAGCTTGTCATGAGTGAAATTACATCCTCTCCCCCCCCCCCCCCACTCAGAATCTCTTCCCTATAACTAAGTTACTAACTAAGTTAGGGGTGGTCCATGGCTCAGGTGATAGAGCACATGCTTTGTATGTATAAACTCCCAAGTTTAATCCCTAGCATCTCTGATTCAGGATCTCGGGTAGCACGCCTGGGTGAGGCCTCTGGTGGGATCCTGGAGAGTCTCTGGTAATATGCCTGGTTGAGGCCTCTACTGGAAAGCTAGATTTGAAACCCTGCTGCTGTGTCAGGTTGTGACAATACTGAGCAATATGAACCATTGGTCTCTCAGTTAGGCAGCTCCTTATTTCAGAGAACCACAAAGGATTAGCTGAACAGACAAATAGACAAAAATTATAAATATCTGGCACACATTTTGAAAACAATTTATTTTCCAACCTGGACTTCAAATTTGGTTTGAATCTACTTCAAATGTGACAAATTTGAAATTTGGTTTGAATATTCATTTCAGCACTATTATCTATAACTCCCATGTAACCATGATGACTTTGTCTAAGGAGATTCCTATACAAGGAAACTCTTTTTTCAACTGTTCCTTGCTCTCTATCCATTCCGTGGACACCCCAGAGAAAATTCCCCATTGATTTGGCAGGATGGAAATCACACCAATAACCATCATGCAGCCTTCTGATGTGGTAGTCAAAAAGGCAAATTCTGTTTTAGGTTGCATTTCCAGAAGCATCATGTCAAAGATGCTTTGGGCCCCAGGTATCTGAAAGACCGCCTCTTCCCCTATGTCCTGTCGCGGCCTCTGAGGTTGACCGAGCAAGCCCTCTTGCGAGTGCCAACTACTCGTGAAATTGTTACAACAAGGGTGTGCAGGGGGGTGTTCTCGATGACTGCCCCACAATTATGGAACTCCCTCCTCTTGGAGGTCCACGTAAGCCCAACCCTGCTCATCTTCCAGAGGAGATGTAAGCTCTTTTTGTTTGGCCAGACATTTGGCAGGCAGGTATTGGGTAGGGGGGCTTGGGAATGAAGATTGATGGATGGTAGGTGGGGCTAAAGGATGGGGTGAGTGGGTGGTTGGGGTGAAGTTGAGGTTCTAAGAGATTTTAATGTGTTTTAATGTATTTTATATTTTTAACGTTGTATGTTTCCCTGAGTCTATGGAGAAGGGTGGGGTGACAATGTGAAAAATAAATAAAATGTATTCATTAAATAAAGACATGGGAAAGAATTGTTCCTTTTTACTGGGCAGTGCACTTTGTTTACAATATTGCATCAAGTTTGGGACTTTCTTCTTTAAGAAGGACAGGACAAAGTTATATGCAACTTGTGATACGATGATCTTCGGTCAAGCCAATAAAATTGAATTGAATTGAGAAGAACAATAACAATGATAAAGAGGTTGCAAGTCAAGACCTATGAGGAGAGGTTGAAAGGAATGGGACTGTTGTGTCAAAGGAAGACTAAAAGAGAGAACGATGGCACTTCTAAAATATATAGAAGACTGGAAGAAGCTAAACAATACTTAATTGTCCCCATGTGGCCTGGCCATTAGAAATAAGATTATAGGAGAAATGGGTTTCAGTTAAAGGAGGAAAGATTTAGGCTAAATGTTAGGAAGGATTTTCTAGCTGCCTAGACAGTTAAGGGATAGATAAATTGCCAAAGGGTGCTGTGGAGTGCCCATCACTGGAACGCTTTAGAAAGATAGTAGACAACCCTCCCACCCCCACCACACCCTCCTCTCCTTCTTGGGTGGTGTAGGTACAGGCTGTCCTCTTTAAGGTTAGGAAGATGAACTAGACGGCCTTTTAAGGTACCATGGAGCACTTAGATTCAAAAGTTGAACCTAGCCCATAGAGATATCAATGGCAGCATGTTGGATTCACCCATAGTTTGTCAGCATAAAAGGGGTGTGCAGAAGGCACATCGTTCATTTTTGTTTTGTTTCTAAAAACCTATTCATTTGGGGGAGTTTTTGTAAAGGACTCAAGTCACTGCTCATGCACAAAATGGCCACCTGGTCTGTTCTGTGAATGCAGAGCCATTTTCAAAATGGCACCAGTAACGTCAGCACCATTTTGGAAAAGGGCATCTGGTCTGTGCATGTGCAGGCCGGCTGCCCTTGGGAAATGGTTTGCATGTGCAGAATGGTCCGGTGGCCTTTTTGTGCACAGAGAGTGATGTTTATTTATTTTGTTCAAATCACTGTACATGCACAAAATGGCAGGACTGCAGTGTTGCCCTATGGGTGCATATATGATGGGTGGATGGTGGGTGGGTAGTGGGTGGAGACTGTCTTGTGTGAAAATGCCCGTTGTCTGTTCTAAATAAAGCTCTTGGGTAGAAGACATGGTCAACTGAGGTCTCATTCCCTCAACACTGAGGCCGATCCCAAGTCCCCCAGATCTCGTGCATAGCCATGTGTGTATGCACGCGTGCGGAAACCATGCATGCCACCATTGCCGGTACATAGTGTTGCACGGAAACTACACACATGCACGTGCTCACAGTGAATACATAAGCTTGGGACTGGCTTTACCGATTTAGAGTGGGTAGTTGCCCAAATCCATATTCTAAATGTTGTATGAAATGCTTACCACTTCCTCTGGTTCCTTGAGGTCCCTTGTTCTCCACTACCTGATGGAAAGGATGGGTAATTTATATGCAGGGAAATAAGGAAATATGTGAATGCATTGCTATGGAAACCAGTGGTTTTTAGGAACAAGTAGTGAGTTTGCAAGGGGGAAAGGTGTTTAGTGAATGAGCACTGGTAAAGTGTGGGTCTGGTCCTGCAGTGACTTGGGACTCAACTGAGTCTTCCCTATTGCACTTTCCAATGAGTGTTTATTAACCTTTGTCTTGCACTGGCTGGAAAGGGAACTGACTGAAGGGAACTTCATTCTGGACAGGAAACCAGCTCTTTGGAAATGTTCCACCCTGGGTGAAAACAAAGGAGACTTTGGTTCACAGTCACCTGTGAATCATCTTCCCATCTGTTCGGCAGCCACCAGATATTGTCCCATTTCCACCTCAGGGTGTACACCTGGCTGCTATGGGATGTGTGGGTTGGAGAAGGCTGGTGACACAGTGTGGGCTACTGTTGGCCCATGTGGGCAAATGTGGGGTCACGGGGCCACCTCCAATCTGGTCGACTCATTCAGCCCCCTTGCGAGGCAAGGTCCAATGACTGGGTCTGAGAAGCATGCTCACCCTGGCCTCCAAACAGCTGATCAGTAGGTGGAGGAGCACACTCACCCTGGCTGCCAAACAGCTGATGGGGGGGAGGGACTCTTCCAGCTCTCCCCATTCAGCTGTTTGGGAATTGGGTGAGCTGGGTGTTTTGCGGCAGCTCTTGGGTGGGTGGGGTGGCAATCCTGCTGTACAGCAAGGGTCCAGGAGTCATTCCTTGACTGACCTGTGGCATAGAGGGACTTGTGACGGCATCCCCTCATGCCCGGATTTCCCATGGGGGGGGCAAGGAGGCTGATCATTTGAACTGCCCTCCCCATCAACCCAAAGTGTGACGTCTGCGGTGGTCCTCCCTGGCATAGGCGGGGGAACCGACTCGTCCCTGTCTTGTTTGTTTTCACCCATTGTCAGGAGTTTTGGTGGGTTATTAATTATTATTATTATTATTATTATTATTATTATTATTAATTAAGAATAAGAATAAGAATAAGAATAAGAATAAGAATAAGAATAAGAATAAGAATTTCAAAGTTTATTTTAGTTTCAATGGCTACCTTCTTATGAACATGAGAAAAATGGTGCACAGTTGTTCTCTCTGTCTCTGGTCATTAGGAAGAAATATTAGTAAAGTTAAGTACCAGAGCAGTTTAGACAGTGGAGTAAATGAGGCCTTTAAAAATAGGTTGGACAGATCTCTCTCAGGAATGGGGTAAGCACCATAGATTCTACTACATGGCGGGGGGCTGGACTAGTTAACCCTTGGGGGTTCCAGCTCTGGGATTCTATAATTAGAATTTATTAGAATTTGAGTTGAGGTCAAAAAATAGGTCAAAATTGCATGCTGCATGCAAACCAGTAACATCAGGTACTAATTGACACCCAATTAGTGCCCAACGGGCTCCCTGATATACTGTTTTTTTTACTTTCCATCGTGATTTTTTTTACTTCCTTTCCCACTTGCTGTATTGATTTACCGTTTATTGGCAAACGGTAAATCGGTAACCCAGTAACGGCAATGCCCAGTATTTTCAGGTAACTGGGTTTCCGGCTCAGGACGTGGATACTGATTGGGCACCCTTCAGACTACTCAAAAACGCAGGTATTTCCCGCAAGTAGCATATGTGTTACCCCGTCGACTCTAGATTAGATAAAAGAACAGAAAGGACTGGTGAGAGGTGAATGGGGGAGAGAGACTTGGCTAGAATGACTCCTTCCAGTTTGATGTCTGAATACTCGCTGACTCTAGATGCTTCAGAGGAAATTATAAAATCCTGCAGTGCATCTTGCTGTGCAATGCTGTAAGCATGCAGAGAATTTCTCCCAGGAGAGTGATAGCTTTATGCCCCTTAAGGTGAAGGATTAGGAGCCATTATCCTTTTTGTCCTGCATAGCCCAGCTGCAGATACTGCGATGGCATAAACCTTTAATCAAAAATGATACGAGATGTCCCGCGGCAGCATTCCAAGGCAGCCAGCTCCTATGTGAATTGCATGTTGTATAAACAAAACAAAATAAAATGAACTAGCTCCTCCTTCCCATTGTCAACATGCCACTTTGGGACAGAGCGGGAAAACAGAACAGTTTATTTATCCCATCGTATAATACCAGAGCTGAAAATGAATGTTTGGAAAAATCAGCAAACCTGTCAAATTAACCCTACTTGAATTGAAAATAGTAACATGGATAAGAACCGCTGCCAATTTCTTTTCCAATAGGTATCTCTTTGGTTGTTTTGGGATTGGTTTGTGGGGGAGTTTGGTTCAGATCTCTTGGCCATTTTGGTATTTTGGTTGTGCCATTTTGGCAATATCGACACAATTGCCAAAAGTGATGTAACTCAAATATGGAAAGGTCAAAACAGTCAATGCGGAATATCTGAAGAACTGGATATGAGGATATAAGAACTGGATATATACTTGTTTCAGGCAGAGGTAATTCTGATATCTGGAAAGCTCTCGGTAAATGTGAATAATGCCCACAAATAATAAATGTACTACTGGTTTAATCTCTAAACAGCATGTTGCATTGCTCCATCCTTGGTATCCAAGGATTTTAGGACCTTGTTTTAGTTAACTAGCAAGCATTTATTACCACACGTTTCCAGGAGGTTCTGGAGATTACTAACATCATACGACCATATGCTGCATGAAGGGTAAGGTACTCCGTCAATGTCACAGTCAAGCCAGATACACAGCTGCAAACAAAATCTAGGAGTCTGTTATGATTATCAGCAATATACCATGTTATCAACAATATACAGTCACGATTAGGAACAGGTCGTGACCTGAGGGTTTACAATCCTGATGTATTTCAGGCACTAACTGGGTACTGATTAGAACTCAATGTTAACAGGGCAGATTGAATACTGCAATTTTGACGGGTATACTTGGTAGGGTTTTTTTTTTGGGGGGGGGGAATACTTGTTTCAGCTTTATCCCATACTGATTTAGCAGCCGCATGAACCGATTTAGTGATTCCATTATCAAAATCAGTTGGTAAAATAGAAAATCAGTAGCTCAGTATTAGAAATAGCCACTATTTGGGGAAATTATGTGTCCAACTCAGGGTATTTTCAGATGTGACGGGGTGACTTTTGCCCTGTCACGGAATCATCCCTGTGATTCCCCCGCCAGGATCACTCCGGCATGGCCAACAGACGTGCTGGCTGATCCCGGCGGGGAATCGGGGAGGGGGCAGGGTCGCGCGGTGCAACGTGTGACCGCACGGCCCCGCCCCCCCACGCTCCCCCGCCGCCTGCCCTCTGGGGAGACGCAGCGCCCACCCGAATTGACCATGGCCTGGAATCCCGCCGGGGATTCCGGCCCGTGGTTGCCGTCCAGACGAGACAGGCCCCTTCATCGCGGCAGGGAATCACATTCACCACGCGATCGGCGTCGGCCCCATCGGTTCCGCCGATCGCATGGTGAATGTGATTCTCTGCCACGATTGACCATGGTAAACATCTGGGGGGGAACTTCTGGTTCCCCAACAGACGTTACGGGACCATTCCCCACCACAGGGTATTGACTGTGGTTGAACGTGATCTCGTAACATCTGAAAATACCCTCAGTATCTGGGTGCTGACCAGGCACCTGACAGACTATCCAAAACAGCCAATATTACCGATTCCTACGCATTTCAGCTCCAACTCATTCAACTCCAATCCATTCTTGACATTGACTCCCTGATCAGCTATCAACCAGACTCCAACTTTCCCTTTTTCGGAAAGGTTATTGGATGGGTGGTGGTCTGGCAGTCTCAGGGGCATCTGGATCGGGTCAGTTTTCTTGATCCTTCGCAGTCCGGCTTTCACCCTAGGTTTGGCACTGAGACTGGGCTTGTGGCTTTGGTCGACGACCTGTGCCGTGAATTGGATCAGGGCAGATCATCCCTTTTGATTCTATTAGAACTGTCAGCAGCATTTGATACCGTTGACCATGAGATGTTGTCGTCCCATCTGCGGGACCAGGCAGGGGTGGGCAGAGTTCTTGAATGGTTCCACTCTTTCCTGGCCGGAAGAACTCAGGGGGTGGTGTTTGGGGAGTGTTCTTCATCTCCCCGGAATCTCATGTGTGGAGTTCCCCAGGGTTCTATTCTGTCCCCTCTCTTGTTCAGCGTGTATATGCAGCCTTTGGGTGCGGTCGTGAGAGGGTTCGGCATATGTTGTTATCAGTACACTGATGATACCCAGCTTTACCTCTCATTTTCTGCTGACCCAGACCTGGCAGTCTCAGTGCTTACCCGGTGTCTAGCGGTTGTGAGGGATTGGATGAGGATGAGCCGTCTGAAGCTGAATCCTGACAAGACAGAGGTGATGCTGGTGGGTAGGGCTGAGGGGGTGGTAGCCCCTGTTATTGATGGGGTCTGTCACCCTTTAGCTTCCAAGGTCCGTAGTCTGGGGGTGCTTCTCGATTCACAGCTCCATCTGGATTTACAGGTGGCGGCTGTGGTGAAGAGTGCCTTTCACCAGTTACATCTAGTGCGGTGGCTGCGGCCGTATATTTCAGACTCAGACCTGGCCAACATCATTCATGCCTTCATCACCTCTAGACTGGACTACTGAAATGCACTCTACGTGGGTCTACCTTTGGTGACAGTCCGGAGGCTGCAGCTGGTGCAGAATGCGGTGGCCCATCTCCTTACGGTGACGGGTCATTGCGAGCACATTACACCGGTGTTCCATTCTCTGTACTGGCTGCCTATTATCTTCCAGGCCCAATTCAAGATGTTGGTGTTAACCTATAAAGCCTTAGAGGGCCTGGGGCCCGCTTACCTGTGGGACCACCTCACAGCCCAGGCCATGGTGTGGCTCCTGCGGTCGGCCGGGGATGCCCGGCTTGAGGTCCCCTACATCTCCCAGGCAGTGACGATGGGGAGGGAGTTCTTGGTGGCCGCTCTTAGGCTGTGGAATTCCCTCCTGATGAAGACCCACCTGGCCCCAGACCTCCCCTCTTTTCAGAGACAGTGCAAGACCCGGCTGTTCCACCAGACCTTTGAGAAGGGAGACAGGGAGGGTGGGAAGGGTTAGGTAGGGTGAGGGGAACTGGTTCCCCTCCTGGTAGTTTTATACATTTTATCTATATGTTTTACATTTTTAAACTGTTTTTATATTGTATTATCTCGACTGTGAGCCTCCCCGAGCTGCCATGTGGGCAGGAGGGAGCGGGGTAAACGTTTTTTGAAATAAATTATCTAATACTTGGACTGACATGACATGGCGCATGCTGGGTCCTGTGGTCTGAAAAATTTGGCCAACACCTGTTCAAATAGTAAATGAGTTTCACCTCTGGTGAAGAGGCTGATGGAAAGAGCAGTCAGGACATTTCTCATCCCTTGTAGGGATACAACAATTTCATACAGGGAGTGTAAATATTGAGAGGCTCATGTTTTGGGCTTTGCTTAAAGGCAGGCCAGTGGGGAGTAAATCAAAGTCGTTATCAAGAAGCCTTTTGGTCAATCCTAAAGCAATAGGAAGGGCACTGAGGAAAAAATTAGCTTCTGGGGGAAGAAAGTGAGGCTATTAGTATTCCCAAAGTTGCCATACTCTTGGCTAACTATTTTGTCTCTGCAGCTGACAAGGATAACTTCACGTCAAAGTTGAATCCCAAATTTTCGAATGCCTCTGCTTGTTTTGGGTGAAAAGGCTGTGGACAACAAAGAGCTGTTTCTTTTTAGGGGTGACTAATGCTCATAGAGTACTCTACTCCAGTCTTATAACCTACTGTCAGAACCCAAGATTAGAACTGGTGCCCTTTGGATTCTGGAGAAGGTGACTAGCTCTGGGGCATCACCATTATGTGCTGGCTTGCGCCCTTGTTCCAACCTCTTTGGCTCTGCTCCACATCTCTGGCAGCCTGATGAAGCTCCCTGTCTACCAGGCCTGGATTTGTTCCTGATGTTCCAGACCCTAATAAAAGGCACATGACAGGAAGAGGAAGCAATGCCTGGAACTGCTGCCTCTTGGCTTCCTGTATTTGGTCTCCTGTCCAGTTCCCCAGGCTCGGCCTTGTTTCCCACGCCAGCCCTTCTTGACTGTTTCAGACTGATCTTCTGGTTTGACCCCTTTGGCTTGTCCCTGACTATGATTCTGGGTTGCCCCCCACTCTGGTTTGGTGCCTGATTGGTTCTGATCCTCTCACCACCCTACTTGGCACTTGACACCTACTAGGGTTCAGGGGACTGGATTGGCCCAGGTCCTGCAAAAGCCAGCCTAAGGCCAGGAACCCCCAGTGTCTTGCAAAAAGCAGGTCACCAATTTTGTGAGAATTATTAATATTATTATTAACAAACATTTATATAGCGCCAGCAGTGTACCTGGCACTTTACAAAGTAATAAAATAGACACGGTCCCTGCCCCTAGGGCTTACAATCTGAGAGACAGGAGCTGGGGGAGAGACTTAGGAAGGGGAACAGAGGGAGAGACAAGGGGTCTAACATTCATGAAGATGCGAGGTCTCAAGTGCACGTACTTGGCTTGGTTACGATGAGAATGACAGCAGGCAGGTCCATGTTGCAAGGATAAGGGTAAACCGATCGTAGGTATAGGAATAGTGGCTCAGCAGGATAAAGAGTCAGACAGAGCAGAGCGAAAGAGGTGAGTTTTAAGGAGAGATTTGAAGGTATGAAGGGAGGGGGCAAGGCGGATGTGGACAGGGAGGGAGTTCCAGGCATGGGGGGCAGCAAGTGAGAAGGGACGAAGGCGCTTAGGGGAGCAGGGAAGGCGTGGAAGGGTGAGAGAAGGGACAGAGGAGGAGCGAAGTGCACGGGCTGGAGTATGGAGGGCGATAAGTGCAGAGAGGTAGGGGGGAGCAAGGTTGTGAAGAGCTTTATAGGTGAAGACTAGGAGCTTGTGCAGGATTCGTTCAGGAAGGGGAAGCCAGTGAAGCGAAGAGAGGAGGGGCTGCACATGGTCGAAGCGACTGGCGAGGTAGATGACCCTGGCAGCAGAGTTTTGGACAGAGATGAGGGGAGAAAGGTGAGACCGGGGAAGGCCAGTGAGAAGGAGGTTACAGTAATCGAGGCGAGAGATGACCAGAGCATGAACAAGAGTTTTGGCAGACGAGACAGAGAGAAAAGGGCGAATCTTAGCAATGTTATGGAGGGAGAAGCGACAGGATTTAGCAACAGAGTCAATGTAGGGTTTAAAAGAAAGGGGTGAGTCAAAGATGAAGCCTAGGCTACGGGCTTGGGGGACAGGCAGGATGGTGACTCCATCAATAGTTATTGACAGTGAGGAAGGAGAGGAAGGATGAGGGGGGAAGATAAGGAGTTCAGTTTTAGCCATGTTGAGTTTGAGTTGACGTTGAGACATCCAGGTAGAGATGTCAGAGAGACAGTTGATGAGACGAGCTTGAACAGAGGGAGAGAGAGAAGGAGTAGAGAGATAGAGTTGAGTGTCATCAGCATAGAGGTGGTATTGGAAGCCATGGGAGGCAATGAGTTTGCCTAAGGATGAGGTATAGATCGAGAAGAGGAGAGGGCCAAGAACAGAGCCTTGAGGAACACCAACTGAGAGGGGGAAGGAGGAGGAGGCGGAGTTGGAGAGAGACACATTAAAGGAGCGGTCAGAGAGGTAGGAGGAGAACCAGTTATGGACAGAGCCACAAAAGCCAAGGGAGTGAAGGGAATCCAGCAAGAGTGAGTGGTCAACAGTATCGAAGGCAGCAGAGAGATCAAGGAGGACAAGAATGGAATAGAGACGTTTAGATTTAGCCACCAGAAGATCGTTGGTGATCTTAGCGAGAGCAGTTTCAGTAGAATGAAGGGGGCGGAAGCCAGATTGGAGGGGGTCAAGGGAGGAGTTGGAGGATAGGAAGTCAAGGCAGCGGGAGTAGACAACACGTTCAAGCAGCTTGGAAGCAAAAGGAAGGAGTGAGACAGGACGATAGCTAGAAGGGTCAGAGGGGTCAAGAGTGGACTTTTTGAGAATAGGAGAGACTGTGGCATGTTTGAAGGCAGAAGGGAAAGAGCCAGTAGAGAGGGAGAGGTTGATGATGTGCAGGAAGGAAGGGGCGACAGTGGGAGTAATGGAGGTGAGGAGGCGGGAAGGAATGGGATCAAGGGGGCAAGTGGAAGGGTTGGAGGAGGAGAGCAGAGAGGAGATTTCCTTAAGGGAGGCAGGGGAGAAGGAGGACATGAGAGAAGGAGGGGGAGGAGGGAGAGGGGTGGGAGTGGGAAGAGAGGAGTGGGAAGCGATGTCGAGGTGGATCTTGCCTTTCGCTCCTTTTCTGAGCAGTACCTCCCTTCCTTCCTTCCAAGAGTGGTCTCTGTAGTGATCAAGCGGTGAACTTTCCTTCCAAGGGCAGTGGACACAGTGGGTGTTTTACACACACATTTCTCCTGCATGTTCGCTGTTACATCCTGAATTTTCTGTGTGTCTAAATCACTCACCCAGATCTTAAACATCTGGCTCTTTTAACTTCTGCATAGAACTTCTCTCAGAACTTTCGTGTGTAAAAAGTTCTCCTGGTAAACTGCTTTGCTCCAGGCAGCTGTGGTCACTTGGTTTCCATGGCAGCCCCTCACGTCTACAGCTGTGGCTACTTTAGGCTGCCTTGGGGCAGTGTTTATGTAAAGAATACATCCAGAAACTGTCTCAGGGCAGTGTGTGTGTGTCCGTGACAGTGTGTGTGTGTGTGAAGAATGTATCCGGAACTTACTTATGGACTTGTAAACCCAGAAGATTAAAAGACCAGCACTTTAAGGTATGCCCAATATGGGACTGGGAGATTCTTCTCCTTGCAGTAGGGATATCTATCTAATCTATCTATCTATCTATCTATCTATCTATCTAGAGTTGTATATATAAAGTATTATAGAATAAATAGATATTATAGGCATATAGGTTATATTAGGATATAATAGGATCTATAGAGAATTAGGATGATAGATACATGATTAGTAGGATATTTCTCATATATTTTGGTGTAGGTAGGAAATAGTAATGGACTTCAGGTCCAGTAGTTCTGAATCTGGGGTGGAAGGGGTGGGGGAGAGGAGAAACTAGAGGTGGTAGAAGCACTGAGGGAGGATGAGAGGCACCCTGTTAGACCACAGAGGAGGAGGTCCTCTGAAGTGCAGCACCACTTCTCACAGCCCTTTGACATGCCAGCAAATAAGGCAGGGTCTGGGAACTGCAATCAGGCAGAGCAGGAAAGCAGGTCTGATCAGTCACCTGATCATGATCCATGGGGTCCACATAGGGGAGACTGGGTGCCGGTGGCAGGTGCAGCCGAGGAGAGAGAGGGAAGGGGAAAGAGGAGGAGGGGTCCCTCTTCTTAAGTTCCATCATCACCACCATGTGATGTCAGGAAGAGGAGGGAGACCGCCCTGAGCTCAGTTTGCTGAGTATAGCGACGGCATTGGGGGCTTCTAACAGGGCCGTACAAGTACGGTTGGAGTCTCAGGCCTCACTGAGGCAGCAGTGGCAGGTCCTGGCTTGGAGGCAGGGCCAGACCAGGGCATATAGCTGCTACATCAGGCAGCAGAGCAGGGGGATAACTTGAAATAGGCCCATGTGCAAGAAATGGACTCCCCCCGTCCCTCACCTGTCACTGTCCTCTAGGGATGGGCGAACAGATCGCGGTTTGGGTTCGGCCGTTGGGTTCGGTTGCGTTTGGTTCATCCATTCAGCTCGTCCGTTCGGTTCGGCAGTTTGGTTAGTTCGCCGGGTTCGGGCTCAGCTGTTCGGTTGGGCCGTTCGGTTCGGGCTCGGCTGTTCAGGAAATGTTTTGTTATATGGGTGTTCTTGTTGTTTTTTATATGGTTTTTTTGTTTTTTATTTGGTTTTATATGTTTTTTTTGTTTTTTATTTGTTTTTTTGTTTTTATATGGGGTTTTTTATTTAATTTTTTTATCTAATATTATATCTATCTATCTACACTAAATCTAACTGCTATTAACTATTCTAAATGCTATGAACTAAATGGATTATCTAATAAGTA
>QEPC01010034.1:4533429-4697660 GCA_003113815.1 Sphenodon punctatus | reverse complement strand
GCGCAGCCTGGGAGGGGGAGGGAATTAATATTTCATTGGTTTCAATGGGGACACAGCGCCCCATTGAAACCAATGAAATAAAACCGGTACCGGTTACCGGATTTAATCCGGGAATCCGGTTTTCGTAGAAGCGGTAACCGGTAAATCCGGTAACCGGTAATGGGCCCGGGGTCCCACCACTAGTGACTAGTACTACCCCGCCCTGTCACGTTTGACCTTACAGTGAACCTTTTTTTGCCACCCGAACGAGAACTGAACTGACCGAATTGTTTGGCCATTTCGCCATTCGGTGTTCGGTTCTGTTCGGTATATTCGGCCATTTCACAGTTCGGTGTTCGGTTCTGTTTGGTATGTTCGCGTTCGTGTTCATGTTCGCGTTCGGTAGTCTGAACAGGCCGAGTTCGGGCTGAACACCGAACTTCTGAACTGCGTTCGCCCATCCCTACTATCCTCTCCCTTGTCCAACCTCCTCCCCTCCTACCTCCCCCAGCGCCTCTCCCTCCCTCCGCATGTTTCACCTGAGCCCTGGAGGCTGCGCTGCCTGCCTCATCGTGCCACTGACTTGCTGCATCCTGTGCTGCCCACTAGGTGGATCCCACGCATGCTGCAGGTGCTTCCACTTCAGCTCAGCTTAGACTCCACCATGCCGTGCTGCAACAGGACAGGATTTGTGTCCCCCCACCAACTTGGGCCCCAGGACAAATGTCCCTCCTGTTGCTGTGATAGTTTCAACCCCGCAGCAGAGGGAGGTGCCTACCACATCTCGGTCATAAAGCATGGGAGAGCCCTCCAGAAAGCGATTGATGCCTCCAGGGATGGTGGGGTTATCTAGGCCATCTGCCCTCACCTGCAAGACTAGCACTATGCATTGGGTGGCCAGACTTCCCCTTTAATAGAGGCCACAGCCCTGTACTATGTATTTTCCATAAGCGTCCTCTTTTAAAGGGGAGGTATGGCCACCATAGCTATACCCCAGAGCAATGAAGAACCTCACCCTCCAAGGGAGGAGGAATAAGCTCCCTCCATCACTTACTTTATTCTTTTTGTTCTGTTTTATGTTCCACCTTGGACCAGTCAGATGTAGGTTTAGTTTAGAATAGGTCTCCAGGTTTTCATTTTCCTTATTATTCCCCCATTATTTTTCACCCCCTGTAGACTAATTCAGACATGGTGGGGAGAGCTTAATGGCTTTGTTTGATGACTCTCCCTAACAAACAGGTTGAGTATAGGGTTCAGAAACAGCCAGAGTTCTCCGTCTAGCACAGTAGTTCAGTGAAAAACAGTGTCATTCTGTAAAAATGCTTAAACAGTCATCAGCGTAGCTTAGCTGGAAAAAAGCAGAGTGAGTTGCATGAGTGTGCTGTGAAAAAAAGCCAGAGCATATGGGTTCACATTTCACAATATTTAGAAAACCGCCTTTAGGGAACAACTATTTTTTTTTAAAGTGAAGTAAATAGAAATGAACTTGGAAAAAACACTGAATTAAAGTACTTAAGAAATGTATGAACTTTGGGAATTTGGGTAAGAGAGATTCTGAAATGTTATGAGAGCTCATGAAATGACAGTGGTGTATATGTGCAGAACAAGAGTATACAAAACGGTGAGATGGGGATTATTGAAAAGTGACACGTCGCTTGCAAGATCATAAGGAATTCCCCCCCTTCATGATCACTTGATTACATCAGTTTAGGAATAGGAATGACATGCCTGTGGAACTACCAAATCCATCATGACATGATTACAGGGAATATATTGCGATCCACAAGCATTTCCTACAAATGAAAAATGGCATTGGCCACGGTCCCAAACCCCCTCGGCATGGGAGCTGCATGGATCCTGCGCGTGTTTTGCATGGCACAACGTGTTTTTCTTTTTAATGGACATGCATGCACATTGTGTGCGGCGCATGCCGGGTATGGGATTGTCCCCATTGTATTTCCCCTTCCAGTTGCCCATTGTATTTCCCCTTCCAGTTGCACCCCTCTGCACATCTATCTGACAGCAAAGTTGTTTCCCAGTGAGACCTACAGCCCCTTCCACTCCTTGGCCAATGGGCAAACTAGGTAAACTTACACCACCCTAGTCAGGTTCCCCCACCGGGGGGTCGGGGGGAGGGAGAGGGGGGAGGAAAAAAAGAGCAAAGATGCACAGGGTGAAAATGTGCACAAACGGGAATTACACAAAAAGGGGTTTATGGTAATAGTAAAATAACTTGCAATAATGGAATTGTTAACCCTGTAACAAAATCGGTAACTTGGAGTACCGGGAAGCCCTGTCAGGCAGTAAATCATGTATCAATCAATACTTGGAATTATCCGATCGAGTTGGGTACCATATGTTCGATGGGCATACCTATTTTTGAGGTTACTCCTTTCACCTCTAATTCTGCTGTACCCTTTGGGCACTAAAGGCAGTTGGCTGAACATGTGCCTGCTTTCATGAGGAAACAGTGCAGGCATGAGGGAATGGAGTGTTGGGTGCAGGTGGTGAACACATAGTAATGAAGAGAAGAGAGAGAGGCAGCCAATCCCCTCTTGTTCCCCTGGACCATCCATCCACATGCTGAAGAGTGAATGAGATGTGATGTACCGACAGGCAGGACTCTTGGTCCCAGTGGTGATGAGGGGAACGGTCACTCTTGAAGGTCGGCAGAATGCTGACACCTAATAAGTAGCAATAATGGAAAACTACAGATACCAACTTTTTCCTGGCATAGAGATGACACAGGCTGAGAGGAGGGACAAATCAGCCTCTCGGGAAAGGATCTGCTCGTGCACCTGCTGCCAGAGGGCAGGAAGAGGATAAAGGATTGCATTAGGGAGGGCTGTGGCATTGTCCTGGGGGTCACCCCACTGGTTTCAGCAGGAAGATGTCAGACTGCAGACTGCAAAGAGAGAACACTATCATCTCCCTATTCCAAGCAAGGAGAGTATCTGAATCGGTACCCAAATTCTGTTCGAGTACCTGAAATACAGAAATACCAAGAATGGCTATATAGAAATATCAAAATACCAAAAATATCCCCCCAAATTCTGGAAACCCAGAATGAAATCAGGTCAAAATTGGGAGAAAATTGGTATTTTGTTATACCGGTTGTCGGTATTTTGGTATCTCTCTATATCCATTGTTGGTATTTCAGTATTTCTATATAGCAGTTGTTGAAATTTTGGTATTTCAAGTACCTGATCAAAAACTGGTTTGGGTACCAAAAATGATCCTAAATTTTTGGTTTGATTTGGGTACCAGAAATTCAACGGGTTCACCGGTTTTTGCAGGTACCCATTTCAGCTCTGCACTAGTCAGGGCTGTACAGTCATAATTCTAGGATTGTGACCATTAACTCATGTCCACATCAACTACAAACTGGGTGGTCTATAGCCTTGCTGCTACTTTTCCGTATTGCAGGATCAAAATTGGCCATTCCCATTACAGCAATCCTGTCTTGTCAGGAATGTTGCCGAATATTTGAGTCTGGAACACACTTTGCAATTCTGTGGCTTTTGAGATTACAGGTGATGGGTTTTCATAGCCTCTCTAATCTTCCTGTACTTTTTGCCAGTTTCTGTGACTTTTCAGTGGTTTCATGCTGTGGTGCGGATTTCTTCCCGACCCAATGCTACTAATACTTATAATTTCTCTAATGCTACTAGGCGGATGCAGCGCTTTTACAGTCATGGATTTTCAGAGACAGGTCTCTGTCCTGTGGGGCTTACAATCTAAGATGGACAAAAGTGAGGGGAACACAGACACACATATATTCCCATTTTACAGATGGGGAACTGAGACTGAGACTTACCTAAGGCCACCCAGTGAGTTCATGGCTAGGGCAAGATTTGAACTTGTGCTTCCTAGGTCCCAGTCCAGCACCTTATCCACTACACCCCACTGGCTCCCCTTGTTAACCTCCAAGTCCTCTTCTTCCAATCCTTGGGGATGGGGGCGGGAGAGACAGCTCTGCTGCTCCTGCTGTGTCTGGCCTGTTTGTACTCTAAGGTGAACTAGCTATGGTTTGTAAAGCACTTTGAACAGTGAAATCACTATAAAAATATGAAATTTAATAATTATGATTAATAATTATTATTAATAACAACAATAACTAATTAGTAGTAATAATTAATAGATGCATTGTTTATGGAAGATAGTCACAATAATAATAATAATTAATAATAAATGTGAATATCTGCCATAAGTAATACATCCAACCAATTTTCCCTCTTTGACTCAGATTTGACAAAGTGCATATTCTGTCCGACTTCACCAAATACCATTTTTGCTTAGTTTGGTTTGGTTATTTGGGTAGTGTAGCCAATTCAGTATTTTGGTCCCATTATTTGGGGGCTATTGTTCATAACCCTCAAGATGGCGGTGAGTCAGACAGCCATCCGTCAGGGATGTTTTAGCAGTCGGCATTTTGAATCCAAGAACGTAGTTGGATTAGATGACCCGCAAGGTCCCTTCCAACTCTATGTTTCTATGGGTATATTCAGAAAAGTGCATTAGTCACCAAGAACCTACCCAGTAGCCACCCAGTATTCACTGGTTAACCATTAGTTACCAATGGGGTTTTCACACAAGCACGGTGGGTTTTGTTTGGGGAGGCACTTGTCAGAAAACACCCTCTGAGTTAAGCAGTTTTGACACGCTCCTCTAGGAGGCAGTAGTGTGCATCTACAGGCCAGCTAGCATATATTTATTTATTAAAATATTTGCTATCCCACCCCTCCTGCCAAAGGCAGCTTGGGGGAATTTACAATATATACAAATATAAAAATACAGCTATACAAATACAATCAACATAAACATAAAACATCTAGAAAAGGGAGGAAAGAGAAGAAGAAAGCGGAGAAAACATCCCCCTGAGAAAAGAGGAGACAAGAAGGGGTGTCAAAGATATAAACTTTCCAAAGAAATAAATACCCCAGCCTTACCACCCCCCATAAAAATAAAAACCCATCATCACCTGTCTCCCTCGTCAAAGCCCTGGTGGAACAGCCAGGTCTTGCATTGATGCCGAAAGGAGGCACGGTCTGGGACCACCGGGGTCTCTGCCGGGAGGGAGTTCCACAGTCTCGGCATGGCCACCAAAAACACCCTCCCCATAGTTGCTCCCCCCCCCCCGGATGCCTGTTGGACTTTGAGAAGGGTGCTCCCGGTCGACCGCAGGAGCCAATCCAGAGCCCGGTGAGTGAGGCGATCCCACAGATATATGGGGCCCAAGCTGTATAGGGCTTTATAGGTAAGAACCAGCACCTAGAATTGGGCCCAGAAGACTATAGGCAACCAGTGCAGAGAGCGTAGCACCGGTGTAATACGTTCCCAGCGGCTTGTCCCCATAAGGAGATGGGCCACCACATTCTGCACCGGCTGCGGTCTCTAAACCATCACCATGGGCAGCCCCACATAGAATGCATTACAATAGTCCAGTCTTGACGTGGTGAAAGCGTGGCTGATAGTGGCCAGGTCAGAGTCTGAGACGTACAGCCGAAGCCGTCACACCGGGTGCAATTGGCGGAATGCGCTCCTCGCCACAGCTGCCACCTGTGCATCTAGATGGAGCTGCCCATCAAGGAGCACTCCCAGACTCCGAACCTGGCCACTATCTGCCCTTTTCACGCTTGGCTCACGTGTGCTGTGAGTTGTCATATATGCCAGGGAAAAGAGAACAAGTGTCATTTTCCTTTTAACACTACATGTGTGTGCGTGCGTGGAGGGAGGGTAGTCCTCTCCCTGTGGGTTTTTTGGCCATTATCTCTTATGTGTACACTTAGTGGTTATCTGTCTCTGCACTCCCAGGGATGAATAAGGAGTGACTGAAACCCCTTGGGTTTTCAGAGGCAGGGGGAAAAGCATCTGGGAGCAAAGCAATGAACTCTGGGCAAGGTGCTCCCCGTTCCAACTGAGGGGAAGCCAAAAGTGACAGCGGATGATTAACTTATGAAGCGGCATCATTAGGCAGAGAAGGGATTTGCAAAAAAATGGGATCTGCCAGGAGATGAATTTTTAAACGGGGCAGGCTACATTAGCAGCCTAGCGTGCTGTGGAGAGATGGAAGTTTTGCAGTCAGAGCCGGGAGAGCGCTCAGAAATTTTGACACCTTCCCACTTACAACCTTTTGGCCTTATGTTCTCAGCCATCCAAACTCATCCAGTTCCCCGGAGTTCCAAAATACTCAGGTAGCCCCCTTTACTATCACCTCAAATAGAGGTGAAATGAAAAGTGCATTTGCTACCTCTGGATAATGCCTGCGTTTTCAAGTACTCTATCGGTTGCCCAAGCGTTACCCAAATATCCCCAAATATCAGGTATTACTCATTTTACCAATAGTAAATCAGCACAGGTTTCCAGGGATGGAAAGCTGAAAGACTGGTGCCAGAAATAAGAAAACTTGAGAAAATAAGAAAACCAAATAAGAAAACCAGAAATAAGAAAACCAAAATAAGAAGTTGTAAAATCAGTTCCAGAAATCAGAATAAAAATAATAATCTAAAAATGGTAAATTGCCAGTACATCGAGTAGCCCATCAGGCACTAATTGTGTATTGAGTAATACCCAATGTTACCAGGTGGAACTGAAATTTGGAACGGTCGGTATTTCATCTGATTCTGATTGGAATTGGATGAAATATTTTTAAAAAGAATCCAACCCCCCCCCCAAACACAGTGCATGTGCAAAATGGCCACTACCTTTATCCTAAATGGATAAGGGAGCCGCCATTTTGGATAAGGATGGCAGCCGTTGCGCATGCGAAAATCAGCCCTTGACAACCCCTCCCCCCCCCATTGGGATTCCAATCAGAATATATTTTCAATCGGAATTCCAGTTGGAATAACAAACAAACAGCTATTCCAATTTTGCAGACATTTCCTTAACTACGGAATAGCGGTTTCAATTCAGGCTTAACTCACTCTATGCTTGCTCTCTCTTACCCCTATACCCACTGTCCCATCCACATTTCCCTTATCCCTATAATAGAGTCAGAGAGTATAATCTCTCTCCCTGCTCAGGTCACCTTACATGGTCCACCTTCACTACTAGAACTGAAACTGGTACCCATGTGACCAGGTAAGCCTGTCAGCATCTCAGTAATCAAACCAACCCAGTGAGCATTGTTATGTTCCCCGCTTAGCGCATAGCGAGTTACTTGAGTTATAGTTACCATCGCTGAAATGCTTTTTGTGCATTTTCATGCATTCCGTGTACTCCAAAGAGGGGAAGAAGGAGGAGTGTCGTGCACACCGTACAGATTCAAGGTGATCGGCTAAAAGAGAGTAACCAAGCAAGAGTTGGCAAACCAAAACCGGTAACTCACTAATATTTAATTGGAAAGCTCATAGCCTGATAACAAAGAGTATTACTTCAAATTTCAGGCTGTTGGCCACATGATTTGGTTATTGGTTTCTGATTGGGCAACCAAGAAGCTATCCAAAGTTACAGATATTACCTGCAGGTAGCAAAACTTGTACGCAGGTCTATTGGCTATTCGAATCTGGCCAACACCCCTCTCCCCCATCCCCCCGGCCCGTTCCTTCCATTCCTCAGCAAATCTTTCCTCTCAGCCTGCTGCCATCCCACTCAGGGATCCTCTCTTTTCCTTCTTTTTTGCCCTGATCACACCAATCCCTTTTTTGCCCCACAAGGTATGAAGCATCCATGCATTTAGGAAGGAGCTGGCACTGGGCAGAAGGCAGCCTGTGAAGATGCTGCCATAGCAACAGATGGATTCCCCCCCGCAAGAATGTAATATTAAGACAAAGAGGGATGAGGGGGTGGGGGATCCTGACAAACCCTTCGGGCACTTTTAGCTGGTTAGCTTCTTCTTGTTTTACATGGTGATCAAAGAGGAGAGGGTTTGTTTCCCCTTCGCGGTGAAGCTCCAGGAGGGTCCTTGCGGGAAGGGAAGCAATCTGACTTTATGCTGAATTAAGGAGCTGTGTTTAGACACAACTTCAACGAAACTGGATTAGGGTTTGTCAGCTGGTCATTGCCGAGATGTCCCTAAGAATATGCTAATGATACAGCCACACCAGGCCCTGCTCTAAGGGTGGCTCCGCAGGTTCTCTTAGGGTGAAAATGAAGGAGATGATAGCCCACCAGGCAGGGCCGGACGTAGGAATTTTGCGCCCCTGGGCCCTTCTCAGGATGCTGCCCCCAAGCCAAGTCCCGCCCCTATGCTGCAAAACAGACCAACAGGTGTACAAAATATCCAAGGTATACAGGGTTGAACACAGACACAGCATCATACGGTACACTCCTCCTTGCTACTCACTTTGGATGACTTATTGTATGACAATAATACAATATTGTATTACAATAAGTCATCCAAAGTCTGTTTAAAATATAATAAATACAGTCTGTCCCCAGGCCGCACACCTCTGCCAAAGGCTGTCCCACAGCTCCCAAGCTACCTGAGGCTGCTCATCCTATTGTACTTAAAGTATACTATTATACTATATTATACAAAGCTTGTATGATTTTATCAACAGAAGTTGGTTCTATAAAAGAGATCATCTGAGCTACTTTGTCTCCATCTCTTACATTTTGGACCAACACAGAAATCACACATTCTCTCTCTAGTTCATTATTTATTATTATTATTATTATTATTATTATTATTTTTTATTAGCATTTATAGAGCACCAGTGTTGTACCTGGCACTTACAAAGAACAAGATAGACATGGTCCCTGCTCGAGAGCTTACAATCTAAAGACAGGGGAGGGGAGATAGGGAAGGGGAAAACAGGGAGAGACAAGGGATGTGACATTCATGAGGTTGTGAGAGCTCAGGTACACGTTCTTGGCTTGGTTACAAGCTTGGTTATTATTATTATTATCAAGCATTTATATAGCACCAGCAATGTACCTGGTGCTTTACAAAGTAATTGAATAGACCCATTGGAATAGAGTTATCTGGTGGGGGTGTGCAAGAGGGACCCATTTTGGATTTTGGAATTTCTGAATTTTTTAGAATTTTGAAATGTTGGCATTCAGAATTTTGGAATCAGTCAGAATCAATCGGAAATGGAAGTTCTGATTCCAATGTTGACTGGAAATGGAAGTTCCAATTCCGGTTTAGTCGGCGTGGAAACGGAAATTCCTCTGGACTCTGTGTGGTGCCTGATGGTGAGTGTGTGAGAGGGGGCTGCGGTTTTGTGCTGCGTGTGTGATAAGATTGACAGTTGTGTTTGCTTGTGAGGTGTTCTTTGCTCGTACGTGGTTGTTTTCTTGTGTGTGCTTTGTGGGTATCTTGCTTGTGGTACTTTGTGTGTGGGAGGTAGTGATTATGGCAGGAGTGGGGAAGAGGAAGAGAGAGGCTATAGTGGGCGAAGCAATGGATGTGGAGGAGGCTTAAGCTGCAGGAAGTGTAACTTCTAAGGAGGTGGTGGAGCTGGGCTCAGCCACATCTTGTGAGGAAGAGGAACAGGAGCACTGCAGATTGGTAATGTTTTGTTTTGTTTGCTTGTTTAGTTTTACTTAGGAACAGGGAGAGACTTTTTTTTGAGGATGTACTTAAACAATTGACACAAATGGCAATTTGAATCAATGGGAATCGATCACGCAATGCTCATAGGAAACAATGGGGCCTACTTATGCAAATACAAGCCATCTGCATCCAAAACAAGAAGCTGCTTTAGAGGGAAATAGAATGAATCCAAGAAACAGTGAGAATAGATGTAGGTAGGAGACAGGGCAAAATGACAAGGAGTGTTGAACTGGGAATGAATGCACAGTTCACTCAGAAACTATCAGACAGATTCAGACAAACATATTATCCAGTCCCAGCACTGGAATGACAGCCGGAAAGATGACTCCTGGCAGTGGAATGACTGCTCCTGCAGAATTGGAATGACCCTAGTGCCTGGAATGTCAGCTCCAGCAGCATTGGAATGATGGCCCCTGGGAATCGAAAGATGGCCCTAGAATTTCAATGATGGTTCTTGGGACTGGAATGACACCTTCAGGGACAGTGGAATGATCGCTCGCATCCGCCACGATTCCGGTTCCGCAGTTATTTCAGAGGATCATCTTGGGGCTATGGATGCCCTGTCCTGTCCTGTTTTGTGGGATCAGTTTCAGATGGTGACACCTGCCGATGTGGAGTTCTTGTTGGGATCTGTTCATGCCACTGCTTGTGAGCAAGATCCATGCCCGTCCTGACTGGTGAAAGCTAGCCAGGGGACGTTACGCCGGTTGCTGGCTGGGGTGGTTAGTGCCTCCCTTCGGGAGGGCAGGGTGCCTGACTGCCTAAAGGAGGCTGTGGTCAGACCCCTGCTCAAGAAACCATCTTTTGACACTGATGCTCCTGCCACTTATTGGCCAGTTTCTAACTTTCCCTTTTTAAGGAAGCTTATTGAACGGGCTGTGGCGCAGCAGCTCCAAGAACATCTAGACCGCACCGGTTTCCTTGATTCCTCCCAGTCTGAGTTTTGGCCTGGGTATGGTATGGAGACAGCCTTGGTGGCCTTGGTTGACGATCTCCGTTTGGCATTGGACCAGGGTCGTCAGACCTTACTGGTCCTGCTAGACCTTTCAACTGTATTCGACACAGTCGATCATGAGGTGCTGGTGACTCATCTGCAGGACCATGCCGGAATTGGCAGAACGGTCTTGGACTGGTTTCATTCGTTCCTGGCCGGGAGAACTCACTGGGTGGTCTTGGGGGAGTATACGTCTTCCCCCCTGGGACCTCACGTGTGGAGTCCCACAGGGTGCCATTCTGTCCCCCCTCTTGTTTAACATCTATATGCAGCCGTTAGGGGAGATCGTGAGAGGGTTTCAGGCATGCAGTGTCATCAGTATGCTGATGACACTCAGTTCTACTTCTCCTTTTCCATTGACCAAGGCCATGCAGTCTCCTTATTTTCCCAGTGCGTGTCAGCTGTGGGGGCTTGGATGAGGTTGAGCCATCTGCAATTGAATCCTGACAAGATGGAGGTGATGTTGGTGGGCGAGGGCTTGGGGGACCTGGGGTGGTTAAATCTCCTCTAGCTGGGGGGGTTCGCTCTCCCATGGTCTCTCAAGTGCGGAGTCTGGGTGTGCTCCTTGATTCGCGGCTCAGCTTGGAATCTCAAGTTGTGGCCATGGCGGGGAGTGCATTTTGGCAGTTACATCTTGTCCGGCGGCTTTGGCCGTATCTCTCAGACTTCGACCTCGCCACTGTCATCCATGCCTTCATCACCTCGAGGCTGGATTACTGCAACGCGCTCTACGTGGGGCTGCCCGAGAAGCTGGTCCAGAGGCTGCAGCTGGTGCAGAATGCCACGGCCCGTCTCCTTACGGGGGCAGGTCGCAGGGAGCACATGACACCAGTACTCTGGGCTCTGCACTGACTGCCTATAAAGCACCAGGCCAGGTTCAAGGTGCTGGTTTTAACCTTTAAAGCCCTTCACGGCCTGGGCCCTGCTTATCTGCGGAACCGCCTCACTCCCCATGTACCCATGCGACCCTTGAGATCATCCGTGGGAGCATTTTTGGAGGTTCCCCGGGCGAGGCGGGTGGCCACCGATATTAGATCTTTTTCAGTGGCCACCCCTGTGCTGTGGAATTTGCTCCCGGAGGATGCTCGTTTGGCTCCCACTCTCCTGCTATTTCAGCATGTATGTAAGACCTGGCTGTTCCATCAGGCTTTTGGCGAGGGGGGGTGTGGGGTTCCCCCCATGTTGTATTTTTTAATTGTTTTTAAAATATATATATATATATTGTTTTATTGATTGTTGTTCGCTGCCCCGGGCTGCCTTGTGGGCAGGAGGGGCAGCATATAAATTTTAAATAAATTAAAAAAATAAAAAATGACAGTCCCCCTGGGAGTTGAATGATGTCCCCTAGTACTATATGGTGCTGGTGGTGGACCTGGATGCGGGTGAGGCTGCATGCAACCTAATTAATGAGAGGCTGCAATTTGGGTGTGATTTAGCATGTTCTGGCCTGCGTGGTGGGCCCACGGTGTCCCTGGATGATGCCATGAGTGGGGAGTAAGTGTGGGTGACATGGAGGTGCGGGCTAACATCTGGCAAACACCTAATAGACAGGCAGATGAACACCCACCTGGTGGCAGGCCTGGACTTAGGTGCAGGACCCCTAGGCCTGGGCCTTGGGTGGCATTTTCTTGGGGGGCGGCAAAATCCTGGCCATGCCGTTGATGTCCCACTCCTTTTTTTTTTTGTGTAGGGCTGTAGGCTGCTGCCTCACCCACAGTCAAAGCCTGTGACTGGGAGGCCCGCCATCCCCTTCATGGCCCCAGTCCTCCTGCCTGAACTCTCCTGTCACCCCTCCTCCATCCTCCTCCTCTTCGGGCACAGCGCAGACTCAGTTTACTCTTCTGTTGCCTGGCGCCTGATGAACCAGGCAGCCAGAAGCACATGGACCACCACTCGATGAGGTGTCCCGGGGCGACAGCTGCACCATAGAGTTGCGCCTAGTGCGTTCTGTCAGCTGAGAGGCAGCTGCTAGAGGAGAGAGCGAGAGTAATTGCGCTGTCTCAGATGAGACAAGGCTGTGAAACGCTTCTTCCCTGGCCTTGACCTCCCTTTCCATTAGAAGCAGTGCTCGTGCGACATGGGCTCTCCCAACTGAGAGACGTATGCGAGAGGAGAGAGCAGGGGGTGCAAGAAGGACTTTCTCCAGAGAATCTGCACCCATACCCGTCTCTCTGTTTGGGAAAGGAAGTGAGGGGAGCTCAGGAGCCACATCAGTCCTCCAGAGGAGCCTGGCCCTCCCTTCAATTCCTTTCTCAAACAGAGAGAGGGGTATGGGTGCAGATCCTCTGGAGAAGATCCTTCCTGCAGCCTCTGCTTTCTCCTTTTGCTGCCGCCTCGCAGTTGGAAGCGCACATGAATGCTGCTTCTGATGGAAAGGCGGACATGGCCAAGGAAGAAGTCTTCTCTGCCCATGACCCTGCTTTCCATCAGAGCCAGGGCCAGGGAGAGGGAAAGTGCTGACTGGTGCCACTGGTGGTGGCTACTGCTAACACATGAAATGTCCACAGGCAACTGCCCATTTGTTAGTTCTACACCCATCGTGGGGGCTGCACAGGTCGAACATGGACTCCAGTTGGCTACGGTCTCATTTATAAACACCCTGAGTCCAATGGGCCTTGAGCTTGGAGGGTTTTTTTTCTGGAGTCTTTGAGTGCACCAAACTGTACCTACAGTTGCCACCCCCTATGAGTTTGATCCACAGGCTCCAGGTCTTCTTGACCAACAAACTTTAGGCTCCAAGTGCCAGTGTTTCTGCTTCCATTGATTATCTTGGGCAGAGCCAAAACAGGCACCTGATTCACTTCCTGTGGGCAATACCTGCAATTTCAGACACTGTGTTGGGCAATGGATGGGCTACCCGAGCACAGATAAGGTATCCAATTATCAAAAAAATACAGAATTATCATTACTGATTTACCAGTTTACTGGCTTAAATTGGTAAACCAGTATGGGAAAATAGTAGGGGTGGGACTATCAGTATTGGATTAATTCGATAATACCAATAATTTCCGGTATCGGAATATTGGGATTTTTAACATGCCGGTTTTACCGGGTTTGTTTACATCAACACCATTTAGCAATGGTCGCAATGTAAAAAACCCGGTGAAATCGGCAATGTTAACAATCTGATATTCCGATACCAGTAAATCTGATATAGGGAGATCCGATACCAATAAATCTGGTATCCGGTAATTCCCCTGGAGTCCCATTCCTAGAAAATAGCAAAAGATGGGATGGTAACTTGCAAAAAGGGACAGAAACACAAAACCTTGATACCAGAAGTTGGTATTTTGGAACCAGAAATTAGTAAATTGGAAAATCGGGTAACTCATTGGGTACCAATTAGTGCTCAATGGTGACAGATCAAGTCAAGTTCTGAAAATTTGATGGGTTTGCCTATTTTTTCAGGTACCAGTGTCTGGGTCACTGTGGTGAAGGGCAGGAACATGTCAGAAAAGGAGAGGGGGAAGATATCCTCCCGCCCCTTTTTGGATCTAGCCGCAACCCCTTCAGAATGTCATGACATCATGCTCCAAAAGGTGTGCGGCCAATTTGGGAAAGGACAGAAGAGTCCTGTGACCTGACCCTTTTGGGGCACCATGGTATCATGATGCCCCAATGGGTAGCATCCATGCCTGAAAGGGGTGAAAGATACCCCTTATTATTATTGATCCACCACCTCTTTCTCGGTCAAGTCATTTAGAATGGTGGCATCCGTAAATATACCAACCCACACTCCCATCCCATATTAGGAGGCGCCAGACCAAGGTCTGGGTGTACCAAAGTTCTGCTGTATGTCATCATTATTGAGTGTCAGACAGGCAGCAGAGGTAGCAGCACACATGGGAATCAGTATAGGTACCTGGGCTCACTCTGGTTAATTATTTAATTAAATAAATCAAGACTAGAGTGGAAATGAATACCCTCAAAACTGGGTATACCCATTGAATTTGCTATACTCATTTCAACTCAGAAAGCCTGGGTACATTTCAATACCCAAAAAGAGTATTCGATTGGCTACCTGAAAGATGCAAAATACCAGTTTTGTTCTCAGTTTTTGATTTCTGGTCTCAGAATTTGGACATCCAGTCCCAGATTTCTGGGAATTTTTTCAGGTATTTTTTTTAAAGGTTTCAGCTAATTTCTGTATTCAAAAATTAAAAACCCAAACTATCAGTTTTCAGGTATATCCATACAAGTACCGATCTGAATACCTGAAATCATGGTACTTGACATTTTGGATACTACCCACAAGTACCCAAAATTGGGTATCTGCTTCAGCTGTTTGGAAGGAGTTTCTTCCTCCTTTAGGACAGCTGTGGGGAAACTGGGACCCCCTTGATAAAATCAGGATGGGGAGGAAGCTCAGGTAGACACTCACATAGAGGCAGTTTCCTTCCTGCTGGTGCCAGAGATCTTTCCTCTCTCCGGATTACACTACTTTGAAACTGCCAAACAACATCAGCCTCCAAAGCAGAGCTGAAACAGATACTAAATTTAGTACCAATGGGTAATATCTGCATTTTGGGGCACCATGTCAGGTACTCGACAGGTACCAATCGGGTACATAGAAACCCCAAAAGTTGATAGCTGCTAGTACTGATTTTTTTCAATTTTCTGATTACCATTCAGGGTCAGAACACTAAAAAATCTGGATGGAAATAAAGAAAAAATCAGGACTAGAAGTCAAATTTCTGGGATATGAAGTTGACTTTCTGGGACTGAAAAATAAAAAAATATGCACTGGAAGTCAACAAATTGGTATGAAAAGTTAAAAAAAACGGTCCTGGAAGTCAACATTCCAGGACCAGAAGTCGATATTCCAGGGTATCAGGCACCCAAATTGGGTTGCAATTGTACCCATTGTCGATTCGGGTACCAGAAATTCGTCCGGTATAGCCATTTTTGCAGGTACTCCTTTCAGCTCTACTCCAAAAGAAAAAGAGATGACAACTGATGTCTCTCCGTGTTTGTTAAGGATGCATTTAATCTGGGGAAGAATGAATTCTAATTACATCTCTTAGTAGTGCAGGGCGCTCTTGACTTGGGAGGTCTCTCTTCCTCTCCAGCTGTTTGTTTCCCCACCACCCCATCATCCTAAACAATTCACTTTGCAATTAGACTTAATTGTATTCAGCCACGAATGAGTGCGTCCTCTGGCCCGGTTGCTCATGTTGAAGAGAAGCAGAGAAGTGAGAGTACGAAACACACAGGCAACTGATTGGAGAGTGCAGTGGTGGTTTTTAGCTTGCATGGAAGCTTTCAAGCTAAGAAGTTTTGCCTTCTTGGCCTGAAGCTTATTAAATCACATAGGCAAAGTTGCGTTAGGCCTCAGAGACAAATGTTCAAGGAAGAAATTTGGTCATTCTGTAGGTTGTGCTTATCCTGCACCGATGCAATAAGGGTGACAGTGGGGATACTTCCACCATACAACGTCCTAAGAAGGGTGATTTGCCTCCCCATCCTCAAATTTAAGATTGCCATTATAGTTGCCACCAATCCAGGTTTTCATGAATCGTCTCCCAGGTTTACAGCTGGATTTCTCAACATCCCCTGGCAACGAGTTCTGGAGGTGATTTATGCACTGTGGGTAATTTCAGACATGACAGGCCCACCACGCTGAACCCTAAACCAGGATCCATCTCAGATCCTGGTCCGTGATCAGACCAGTGGTCCTTTAGACGTGTGGGCCTGATCGCTAACGGGGATCGAGGAGGGGTGGGGCTGCATGGCACGACGTGCAGCCACACAGCCCTGCCCCCCCATGCTCCCTCGGTCGCCCGCCCTCGGGGAGAAAGGCAGGCGCAGTGGCCAATGCGGCCACTGCACCTGATCCCGTACCACGGTCAGGGCCACGATCTGGGATGGGCCAAAGGTAATAGATGTTACTTTTGGCCCATCCTGGATCCTGGCCAATCTAACCACAGTTCTGGACCTCCGGCTGGTCTGAGATCTAGAACTGTGGTCAATTTGATCCCGGCTGGGTGTTCACTGTGGTGAACATCTGGCTGGGAGCAAACAGACGTTCACAGACTCGCCACCACCACACGGGATCCACTGTGATCCACTGTGGCGAACGGCGATTTCGTAAGGTCTGGACATGTTGCATATTTGTTGATTCTTTCTTAATTTCCTCATCTCTGATATTGTGTGTTTTTTGGCTCTGGACCAGAAATGATGAAACAAGGAAAGTGTTGACATCTCAAGATGACAGTACTGAAAACTCACGGAATGTTTAAGAAAGTACCAATAAATTATGTTACTAGTAAAAAACAATCAGTTTCTGCATTGTGTGGTTAAAGCAAAAATCATCAGTGACAACATTTTGTGGTGACTATGAAAAAATCACCACCTGCAGTCTAGGGCTGGATTGACTAAGTAATTCCGATTTCACTGACTTTTCTGCAAAATCAGAATGGCTTATTTATTTTTGAGTCGGAATTCCAAATGTGCAGAATGCCAGAGCTTGGCGTCCGCCATCTTGTTATAAAGAAGCAGCCATTTTGCACAGACAGAAAATGGATTTCTGTTTATTGTGTTCCATCTGATTGAGACATGTTCAGAAGTCTCATCCAGTCTGAGTTCCAATTGGACCGAACCACATGCCTGGTTCTGTCAGAATTGGAACTGGGTGAAAACTTGGAGTTCAGCCCTCCTGCAATCCCAAAAGCAATGGAATCACAAAACATGTCCTGGATTTGAAAGTTCTGCCAAACATTTGGCAACATTCCTAACATGATGGGATTTCCTGTTGATCCAGGAACAGTCAATTTTGATCCAGCTCTGTTCCTGGCAGTATGAAAAAGGGAGAATAACAGCTCCCCAGTTACTCTCGCCTCACTATCTGTAATTTTACAAACCTCTATCATATCCCCTCCCCCAGTGGTTGTCTGTTCTCTAAGCTGAAAAGCCCTAGGTAATGATCCAAAAGACACTTACTCCAGGCTACAGGCTTAAATGGGGCTATGCAGGAGTAAAAGGTTTATGGATTATAGCTTCCTTGTATGGATACCATTCCACACTATGTTTCTTTTCCAGATGTACTCTATCCTCTTTGACAAACTAAATAGTAACAAGTCACTGGGACCAGATGATATTCAACCTAGACTTCCGATGAAGAAACTCAAATATAAAATTGCAGACCAACTACTGGTAATTTGTAACGGATTGCTAAAATCTGCCACTATACCTGAGGACTGGAGAGTGGTGAATGTAATGCCAATATTTTAAAAGGGCTCCATAGGTGATCCTGGAAACAGGTGAGCCTGACGTCTGTGCTGGGCAAACTGGTAGAAATGATTATTAAGAACAGAATCACTGGGGGCATATCAATAAACTTGGCTTAATGGGGAAGAGTCAACATGGATTTAGCAAAGGGAAGTCATCCTTTACTAACCTATTGGGATTTTTTGAGGGTGTAAATAAGCATGTGGATAGGGGTCAGTCGGTTGATATAGTGTATCTGGATTTTCAGAAAGTGTTTGAGGATATTAAAAAGTCATGGGTTAGGAGGCAGTGTCCTATTGTGTATTGGTGACTGGTCAAAGGATAAGAAACAAAGAGTAGGACTAAATGGTCAGTTTTCACAATGGTGAGAGGTAAGAATCACTCTGTTCTGGGGTTGGTGTTGTTTAATGTATTCATTAATGATCTTGGGAAAGGGAGTAAAGAATGAGGTGATCAAATTTGCAGGTGACACAAAGATATTCAAGGTAATTAAAAGACGAGCAGACTGTGAAGAATTGCAGGTGGATCTTGCAAGACTGGGTGACTGGGCATCTAAATGGGAGATGAAATTGAATGTGTGCAAATGCAAAGTGCACCCCACCTATCTGCAGAATCGCCTCACCCTCTGAATTCTGGATCAACCTCTGAGGTTGGCCAGGGGTGCCATCCTTGAGGTTTCCCGGGTGTCGACCATGAGGAGGGCATTCTCGGTGGTTGCTTCATGGCTGTGGAACTCCCTCCCATTGAAGGTCCACCTGGCCGTAGACCTCCCCTCCTTTCGTAGATAGTGTAAGAACTGGCTGTCCGGCCGGGCCTTTTCCAAGGGAGATGGGATGGGTGGGTTGGGTTAGGGTGGGGATTTTATTGTGGGGTTATTTGAAAGTGGGGTTAATTTTATAATTTTATATGTTTTAAAATGTTGTCAGCCACCTCGAGCTGCTTGTGCAGGACCGGGCAGCATATAAATGCAAAAATAAATAAATGAATAAATAAACAAATAAATAAAATTTTAAAAAAGCGATGCACCTAAGGAAAAATAATCCAAACTATATGTACACAATGCTGGGTTCTAAATTAGGAGTTACCACTCAGGAAAAAGACCTTGGAGTCATTGTGGACAATATATTGAAATCCTCAGCTCAGTGTGTGGCAGCCATCAAAACAGCAAACTGGGAGTATTTTCAGATGTGAGGGGCCCAGAGGCCCGCCACGCTGAACGCCGGACCGGGGTGTCTCTCAGATCCCGGTCAGTTATGAAGCTGGCCATCCTTCAGACATGCCAGCTCCATCACTGTGAGGAATTGGGGAGGGGGTGGGGCTGCGTGGCATGACGTGGGGTTGCACGGCCCCACCCCCCGCACTCCCTCGGCCAGCTGCCCTCAGAGAGACGGGCGGACGCAGCAGCCAACGTGGCCACTGTGCCCAATTCCATATCGCGGTTGGGACCATGATCCGAGATGGGCCAAAGGTAACATACATTACTTCTGGCCATCCTGGATCGTGGCCAATCTAACCATGGTTCTCAACCTCCGGCCGCCCGGAGGTCGAGAACCATGGTCAAGCTTGATCCCGGCCGGGGGTTCACTGTGATAAACATCTGGCCTGGACCAAACAGAGTCCCGGAAACGCCACAACCACAGGGAATTCACTGGGGTTCATTGTGGTGAAAGGCGTTTTCGTAACGTCTGAAATTACCCAGAATGTCAGGAATTAATTGTAAAGGGGTAGAGAATAAAACTGAAAATATCATAATGCCACTATATAAATCTATGACGTGACTGCATCCTGTATATTGTGTGCAGTTCTGGACGCCCCATCTCAAAAAAGATATATTAGAAATAGAAAAGGTACAGAGAAAGGCAACAAAGATGATCAAGGGTATGGAACAGCTCTGCTAGGAACAGAGGCTGGATAGGTTGGGGCTCTTCAGCTTGGAGAAGAGATGTCTGAGAGGGGATAGGACAGAAGTTTATAAAATAATGAGTGATGTGGAATGAGTAAATAGGGAACCTTTATTTATCCTCTCAGATACTATTAGAACTAGGGGACACCCCACGGAACTACCAAGAAGCAGATTGAAAATAAAAAATGAAGCTTTATTTTTTCACTTTAATGTACAATTAAGTTGTGGAATTTGTTGCCAAAAAAGGGTTGGACATGTTTCTGGAGGATAGATCCATTAGCAGCTATTATCCAGGTAGGTTTGTGGGGAACGTAACCTCTTGGTAAGCCTGATACCAAACTGTGCAGATTGCGTGCAAAACCGCCCATGCATGCCACCGCACAGATCCCTGTAATGAACACGTTGTGCCCAGCGGAAATAGCAAGCATGCGTGTGCGCAGGATCCGCGGGGATTTGGATCAGGCTCACTGTCACTGCTGGTGCTATTTTGGAAAAGGACAGCCCCCCCTCCAAAGAATGAAATCAGACATTGGGTGTTTTCAGATGTGACAGGGCCAGTTGGCCCCATCACAAAATCAATACATTGATCCCCCGCCGGGATGACCCCATCACGCCCTACCAGACGTGCCGGGGGATCCCGGCGTGGAATCAGGGAGGGGGCAGGGCCGCGCGGCACAACGTGCGACTGCACGGCCCCGCCCCCTCCATGCTCCCCGCCGCCCACCCTCTGGGGAGACGGGCGGGCGGTGGGGCCAATGCCGCCACAGCGTCTGGCCAAATTCACCACAGCCCGGAATCCTGCCAGTGATTCCAGGCCATGGCGACTGACCAGACATTACTTTTCTTTGATCCCCGCCGGGGATCACTTTCACCGCGCTTCCCGGGGAATTGGTGCGGCTAGCCCGGGAAGCGTGGTTGAAAGTGACCCCATGTGGGGATTGAGTGTGGCGAACATCTGGCGGCCGCCAAACAGACGTGCGAGTCACAGTGACCACAGGTGGGTATTCACTGTGGTTCACTGTGATCTCGTAATATCTGAAAATACCCATTGTTTGTTTATTCATTCATTTTTGTTGTCTTAGTTAGGAAAATGAATGGGCTTCCATTTGTTTTCATAATTCATTTAAACGATACAAAATTGCACACCCCTACTTTTGAAAGTTTGACTCATGTTTCCTCCAAGACTGTGATTAGAAAAATACAATTATGACTGACAATACAGCAAGATCCAGAGGAGTTGTGATTCTGGGCAAATCCCCATTCTAACCAAGAAATCTTAGTTGGACCCACACTGATTCAACCATGGCTTAGGTGGTAGAGTGCATGCTTTACATGAATAAGGTCCCAAGTTCAACCACTGGCATTTCTGATTCAGGGTCTCAGGTAGAGAGGCCTGGGTGAGGCCTCTGCCAGGCATCCTGGAGGGGTTTCAGGTAGCACACCTGGGTGAGGCTTCTGTTGGAATCCTGGAGGGTCTCAGGTAGCACGCCTGGGTGAGGCTTCTGTTGGAATCCTGGAGGGTCTCAGGTAGCACGTCTGGGTGAGGTCTCTGCTAGGGATCTTGGACAGTCGCAGGTAGTACGCCTGGGTGAGGTCTCTGCTAGAGACTCTGGAGAGCCAGATTTGAAAGCCTGCTGCCATGTCAGGTTGTGACAATATTAGCCTAAGATGGACCATTGGTCTGACTCAGTTAGGTAGCTCCTTATATATCCTTAACCATTAGAAAAAGGAACATATTGCTGTAATTAATTTTGATGTTAATTTAAGCATAATGTTTCCTACAGGGTGCAGATGGAGCTGAAACAAATACGTACAAAATTAGGTGGTATATATGTCAAGATTGTTTTAGTTGTTATGTGTTTTTTAAATGTTGTTCGCCAGCCAGAGATGCTTGGAGCAGGAGGGGGTGGCATATAAATTTTAATAATAAATAATAATAAATAATAAAGATTGCAGTACTCAACCTGTTGAGAGGTTTTACTTGGGCCTTCTTTGGCCCAGGACCCAATGACATCCGGTATTAATCTGTCTCTGATTAGTGCCCAGCAGGTTAGCTGGTGTGTCAACGTTTTGACTTCCAGTACTGATTTTTTGACTTTGGGTACCAAGTCTTTGACTTCTGGCACTGATTTTTTGACTTCTGGTATTGATTTTTTTTGCCTCCTTTCCCGATTCTTGTACAGATTATCCATTTTACCGACCGATAAGTAAAACGGTAAATTGGTAACTTGGTAAGGGTAATATTCTGTGTTTTGGGGAGTTTTATGCCAATGCTTCTCGCGCCCATTGTCATTTCAAGTTTATTCATGGTCCCCACATATTGGGAAGTGGGGAGGCAACCCACGGAATGGTATGCAACCTCACAGTGTGCATGTATCCAGCTACAGTCCTGGTGGGTGAGGTAGCCAGGTGTAGAGGCAGCCGTGATTGTTCTCTGAATAAACATTGGCCTTCATTTTCCACAGCTGTCAACTAGCATTCATTTTTTTAATGCATAAAAAATAAAACCTCTCAGCTAGATGGAGCTTTATTAAACAACACCTGTCCTTTGATAAACAGGCATAAATCCCAGCTATTGAATCAGTTTGTAGGAATAGACGTACGACTTCAACCAGTCACCTGAGCTTATAGGAGCCTTCAAAGAAGAATCTGATATTTAGGGGTGGGACACCAGTGAGAATACTGGATACCGGATTTTCCAGTATCAGATCTCCCCGGTACCAGATCGGCATACCGGATTTTTAATATTGGGTGTTTACCTGTTTTTTTACATTGCAGCTGTTTATCTCAATGGCCGCAATGTAAAAAACAGGTAAAGCGCCAAATGTTAAAGATCCAGTATGCTGGTACAGGTAAATATCAGATTTATTGGATTAACCCAATAATACACCCAAATGCCAGCAATATGGGTTCTCGGGAGAACCGGAATTCCCACCCCTTATTTCTATCATCATGATAAGAGATGATGCTGAACAAATAGGATGAAGATTAACCCGAAACCCCATTCTGTAACCATGATTAGTAACTCTAATTCTGGATAATTGTGTTAAGAGTGAGGTGATCAAATTTGCAGATGACACCAAGTTATTCAAGGCAGTTAAAACATGAGCAGACTGTAAGGAACTGCAATGGGATCTTACGACACTGGGTGCCTGGGCATCTAAATAGCAAATGAGATTTAATGTCGGCAAGTGCAAAGTGATGCATGTAGGGAAAAATAATCCAAACCATGCGTACACAATGCTGGGTACTAAGCTAGGAGTTACCACTCAGGAAAAAGATCTGGGGGTGGTTGTGGACAATACAATGAAATCCACAGCATAGTGCGCAGCAGCAGTCAAAAAAGCAAACAGAATGTTAGGAATTATTCAGAAGGGGATAGAGAATAAAACTGAGGATGTCACAATGCCTCTATACAAATTAATGGTGCAACCGCACCTGGAATATTGAGTGCAGTTATGGTCGCCCCATCTCAAAAAAGACATAGCTGAAGTAGAAAAGGTAAAGAGAAGGGCAACAAAAATGATCAAGGGCATGGAAGGGCTCCCGTATGAGGAGAGGCTTGGTAGGTTGGGACTCTTCAGTTTGGAGAAGAGACGACTGAGAGGAGATGTGATAGAGGTCTATAAAATCATGAGTGGTGTAGAACTAATAAACAAGGAACAGTTATTTACCCTCTCAGTTAGTAATAGAATTAGGGGACACTCCATGAAACTCATTGGCGGCAAGTTTAAAACAAATAAAAGAAAGTATTTTTTCACTCAGCGTATAATTGGGTTGTGGAATCTACTGCCAGAGGCTGTGGTAAGGGTCAGTACTATAGCTGAGTTTAAAAGAGGTTTGGATAAGTTTCTGGAAGATAGGTCCATTAGCAGCTATTAGCCAGACAGGATCGGGGAACACGATGGGAGCTGGGGGAAAACAACAGGGAATGGATCCCCCGTTGTGACCTGTTGGGTGCTTCTCCCAAGCCACCGTGATTGACCACTGTCGGAGACAGGATGCTGGGCTAGATGGACCATTGGTTTGACCCAGTATGGCACTTCTTATGTTCTTATGTTCTTATGATAATTAATCAGCTACCAATTAGTCCAGAATCATAAAGTAAAAAAGACGGGTGTATGGCAGGACCGCTCCCTGGGCCGTCACGGGGTGCAAAATTCCAGGTGACACAGCCCGGGTCAGGCCAGGGCACCAACCTTATGTGATTGCGGCTAGGGAGCACTGCTGCCGGCCGCATGGCCCATGTACATCCAGAACCACAACAAAAATGCAGGTAGCCGGACCTGCCTGTGCTGTGTTGCCAGCAACTTGCCCACCTGCCACAAGGCACAGCCATGGATGCCAGCCATGGCAGTCCCTGGTCCCACCTAGGTATGCTGTGGATGCACAGATGTGCTAGCCTGCTTTGGCCCACTTTGGCCCAGTCAGGAGAGCCAGGATGCAGTACTTGGACCGGGAGGTAGAGGGGGACCCCAGTTCTAATCTCGCCTTAGCCAGAAACTCACTGGGTGACCTTGGGCCAATCACATTATTCTCTCAACCTAACCTGCCTCACAGGGTTGTTGTGAGGATTAAAAAGTCGTTAGTTCTCTGTAAAGCGCCATGGGAGGGGGGCGCTGTATAAAAATAATGATTATTATTATCTTGGGTTCTGACCTTGGACATTGTCCAGAGGTCACAGCCCAGGTAGCTGACAACACCGCCCGGGAGTATCCCGGGCCAACATCTGGCAGTGCGTGTTTACATGTGCTGCCATGTCCTGGGCCAAAGGAGGCCAAAGTGGGCCACAGCAGGCCCAAATCATGTCTGTTAGAATTTTAGGCTTGGAAGGTACCTGAAAGGTCATCTAATCCACCCCATTACTCCTTGGTAAGTCACCCCTGTCTCCAGCCTTGTGGGCAGATGTTTGTCCAGACAGGTTTTGAAAGCCTCCAAGGAAGGAGATTCCACAACCTCCTCTGACTTCATTTGCACTACTATCATGTCTCCCCTACGTCTTTTTTCTTCTAAGCTATAACTACTCTATTCTTTCAGCCTTTCCTCATATGACTGGTGGTTCCGTCAGCTGTTCACATACTACGGTGGCTAACCAACTGTCCAGAATATTAATCAATCTGAATATTGATTAATACCGTTGCCGGATAACAGTTTTTCATGTTTTGTCAAATCAAATCAAATCAAATCTTTATTTGGCATGGGCTTCCGCCATGGTCATACTACAGAATAACATAACATAACAAGTAACGATAACATAAAATAGAAATACACAAATAAAATTGCAATCAATAAGACTGCATTTTACCTTATAAATCTAATATAAATCGAACATCACAGACGGGACCTGGGCGCAAACCAACTTCCAATACTTGAATAAAATACAATAGGTTGAGAGGCATAGCATCTAGTAAATATTAGCAACACCCTATGGCCCAACCAATGGTGAGCCAACCGTAGGCCATGTTTTGTCAACTTTGCTGTTGGGTCAGAAATATTTTGGCCAATACAAACAGTTCCTCCTAGGCAAACCTTGGCCATTAGTAAAGCTGTCTCCAGCTGATCTGAGCCAAGTAACCAATGGTAAACTGGGTTAAACTTGAAACCAGTGTTTGGGATACACAGAAAAGGAATTATGGGTAAATGAAGCTAGTCATTCACCATAGAATAGATGGCAAAAGATGAACACAATAAATGGTGCAGAGTAGAACTGAAAGAGGTAGCTCATTTGCTTCCTGCAGGGTATACCTGCATTTTCGAGTACTGTCTCGGGTACTTGATGGGCTAACTGATAATTGATTGGTTACCTGCATATCCAAAATATCTGTAACTTCCAGTACTGCCTCTCCCTCACGCCACTAGCCCAGCCCCCTTCGCTCCACTGCCTCAGCCTGCCTGGCTGTTTTGGCCAGGGGAAATGAGGGAGAGGCAGAGGCCCTGCCTCTCCCTCATTTTCCCTGATTGAGACTGTGACCGGCAGCAGAGGGGGGGAGGACACGGAGTGTGGGAGAGCCAGGCCCTCTGCCTCACTCCTGCTGGCCCCCTCTGCTGCCTGTCAGTCGGAGTCGGCCGGGGGCCCTACACTCAGCGGCCCCAGCTCCCAGCCACTGTCAGCTTAATGGTACACTAAGTGATATATTCACTTATGGGGAACATGCAACAAAGTTAACTGTCAGCCAGTTTAGGACAAATCACAACATCGTCCGGCAGGTTAACATATTTATATGTTAACTTGTAGAGCTCATTGCTGCCACTTTGTGGTGTGTTCCTTACTTCTATTATTTGAGAAGGTAAAATAACAGCTCCTGATTTACTGTTACATTTCACACATGATTTTATAAGCTTTTATCGTATCCCACCCCTCATTGTCTCTTCTCTAGGATGAAGAGGTCATATATGGAACGACCAATTCCCTGTTGTTTACTCCCCACGCTTGGCTTTTGGCAGGGGTGCAAGGGGCATTGCTCGGCTGGAATGGGCCCTCGTGGAGAGGATGTAATGCGTCCGATGCCGGAGCACTCCACTCCAGTGTGTACAGGCTTTCAACATGCATGTGGGCCCCCCAAGTACATAGACCCCAATGTAGCCGCACCTATTACAGACTGACATAAGAACTGCCATACTGAGTCATACCAATGGTCCATCAAACCCAGCATCCTGTCTCCGACAGCGACCAATCTCGATCACATGGGAGAAGAACCAACAGTCACAATGGGCGATCCATTCCCCGTTGTTCACTCTCAGATCCCGACAGTAAGAAGTGGATCCCATAACCTCCTTGGTTAATAGCCAATGAATGGACCTCTTCTTTAAGAACTTATCTAGTTCTTTTTTAAACCCAGCTCTACTACTGGCCCTGACAACGTCCTCTGGCAACAAATTCCATAAATTAATTATGCATTGAGTGAAAAAGTACTTCCTTTTATTCGTTTTAAATCCGCCAGCAGCTAGTTTCATGGATTGTCCCCTAGTTCTAGTACTATTTGAGAGGGTAAATAAGCATTCCGTATCTACTCATTCCAGACCACTCAAGATTTCATAAACCTCTGTCATGTCCCTTCTCAGTCTTCTCTTCTCGAAGCTGAAGAGACCCAGCTTGTCAAGTCTCTCTTCGTACGGAAGTCGTTCCATGCCCTTTATTATTCTTGTTGCCCTTCTCTGCACCTTTTCTAGTTCAACTATATCTTTCTTGAGATGGGGTGACCAGAACTGCACACACTAGTCAAGGTGTGGTCATACCATCGATTTGTATGGAGGCATTATGACATCCTCAGTTTTATTCTCTATCCCTTTGCAAATAACTCCTAGCATTCTGTTTGCTTTTTTGACTGCTGCTGTGCATTGGGTTGAGGATTTCAGTGTATTGTCCACAATCACCCCCAGATCCTTTTCCTGAGTGGTACCTCCTAGTTTAGTACCTAGCACTGTGTACTCATAGTTTGGATTATTTTTCCCTATATGCATCACTTTGCACTTGTCCACATTAAATCTCATCTGCCATTTAGATGCCCAGGCACCCAGTCCCGTAAGATCCTGTTGCAGTTCTTCACAGGCTGCTCATGTTTTAACTACCTTGAATAACTTGGTGTCATCTGCAAATCTGATCACCTCACTCTTAACGCACTTTTTCATATAATTAATGAATACATTAAACAGCACGAGTCCCAATATAGATCCCTTGGGCACACCACTTTTTACATCTCTCCATTGTGAAATCTGCCCATTCAGTCTTACTCTTTGCTTCCTCTCCTTTAACCAGTTACCGATCCATAGTAAGACACTACATAGTAAGACAAAAGAATGAGTTTTTCCATTCCGCAGGGAAATACCAACCTTTCAGGAGCACTTGCAAGTGTTCATTGGTACTCCATAAGTATCCAGTGATTCCATGCTTCCGCCATTTTCAATATTGATGCCAGTGATTTCCCATCAATTTTGTCACTTTCTGGCATTTCCCATCATTTTTGTCATTTCTGTCACTTTTATGGCACTGTTACAGAATTCTTTTGCATCTGTACATGTCCTGGGGGTGCATGCAGGGCCCACATGGGTCTTTGGATCAGCTGGCCATTGCAGTTCTGTTCAACTTCCCAGAAATGATGACAAATAGAAAAAAGAATGCAAAAGACGGCAAGTTTCCACATCGTGTGAATGAAGGCGAGTGACCTGTTTTTGATAGAACTGCATGATTTCAACAAAACCTTTCAATTCCCCTCCCTGAAAAGGAGTCTCCCTGCTGAAAGAGACAACCTAAAGTCTGCACTGTTTAAACAGTCCCTGGGTATTGTGTCCAGTTTTCCACACCTCATTTTAAGAAGGACATGGATAAGATGGAATGGATCCAGAGGATGGCGAGAAAGATGATAAAGTCTGGAAAGCAAGTCTCACGATAAAAGGATGGAGGACCTGGGTGTATTTAGCTTAGAGAAGATTAAGGGGAGACATGATAGCAATCTTCAAATATCTAAAAGGCTGCCACATAGACTATCTCAAGGGATTGTTCTGTAATCTTACAGAGGACAAGAGTAGAAATAATGGGCTCAGAATACAAGATGGGAGATTCCAGTTAAATATCAGGGGGGGGAAATCTTGACAGGAAGAGTTGTGCAACAATTGGACAAATTGCCTAGCGAGGCTGTAGGCTCTTTGTCACTGGAGGTTTCCCGAAAGGGGCTTGGTAGCCATCTCTCGGGGATGTTGTTGCTGTAGATGTCCTAAATCAAATCAGCAGGTTAGACTAGATGACCCTTGAACTCCCATCCGGTTGTACAATTTTATAAAAGAGTGGCAGTCATGGAAGCTGGGCTTTCCAGCTGAAAGGGCCAGCAATCTAGATCTGAAATGAACAATCTCAGTGAGTGCTGATTCTTTTGGAAGCAGGGTATTTGCCGAGATTTATGCGACATGGAAACTTATCGATTTGCCTTCTATTTTCTCCATCTTCTGCTTTTTTTTGCACGTTGAATGGGGATGCCATGGGCCGGTCCCAAGTCCTCTGTGTGTGTGCCCTCTGCACACCCCTGGGGGCTGTGGAGATGAAAATCTGCTGGCTAAGCATTAGGGAAGTGTCGGAAATTGCCAAAAGTGTTGTAAAACCTCAGTAAAACGGTCATAAAATTCCCAGAAAGTGATGAGAAAGTTCCAGAAAGTGAGGAAAAGATCTCAGAAAGTGACAAAAGTGGCAAAACAAAATCCCAGACAGTGACAGAACTGACCAAAAATGGCAGAAGCATGGAATCACCAAAAAATGACCAAGTACCACTGACATTCGCAAGACCTCCCGAAAGGTCGGCATTTCCTTTTGGAACGGGAACACATGCTCTCATCTCAGCCCTACAGCAATCTACTCTTCAGTGGGAAGCAAAATATATCAAGCCACTCTGGGCTAGGGATGGGAGAATGCGGTTCGGAAGTTCGGAGTTCGAACTGAACTCGACCAGTTCAGTTGACCAAACTGAACTTCGAAACCAAACTGAGTTTCTGAACTCAGCTCTGTTCACCCATCCCTAAAAGATAATATTCCATTTAGTTCAATGGAGGTTGAATTTCCGAACTTTGTTTGGAAGTTCGGAGTTTGGACCGAAGTCGAATAGTTCGGTCGACCGAACCGAACTTCTGAACCGAACCAAATTTTCGAACCGGACCGAACCGAATTTCCGAACTGAGTTCGGTTTGCCCATCCCTACTCTGGGCAGTCCAGCACAGCAACTCTAGCATGCCCAGTCTAGCTCTCTCATTGCACCAACAACTGAAACAGTTGCCAATTCCCAACTGGTATTGTGCACATACAATGGAAGAGAGTCCATTTCAGCAAGGAAGAGTGGGCTAACTGAAAATGAAAGTGACTGCCTGAAGAAAAAAAAAAGCAAGAAGATTGCAAGAGGTATAGAATTCTCTTGGTGGTGGCCTTCCGCTCAAGGTGGTGGGAGGACAGAGCGAAAAGGCCGAGGATAAGAATGTGTTATGGTGACGGTACACCAGCTGCTCCCGTAAATGCAGCTCTGAAAGAACCACTTGGAACCCTGGTGCACATCCCTCAGCCATTCTCATAGGGTAAAAACAAATGAGACACTGGCCCACGTTGACCTGATGTGGTCCAGAACTCCCCCACATCGCCAGATGTGGGCCAGCTACTGCCCTGAGGCAGGTAGGCAGCTGTTCTGGGATGTGTCCTTGGGAAAACCTCTGAGGCGCATCTCAGGCCAAGGGCCTCCCATGTGGGCCAACATGGGCCAATGCAGGCCAGCACGTTTGTTCAGCCCCGCCTATCCTCATCACAGGGCAGGGGCTGCTTCTCACCGTGACTGCACATCATAGTGGGGACCGGGGCTGCCCACTCACCTGTTTGTTGTGGTCTCCCATCCTACCTGGGGTGATGGGGCTGTGGGATGGCTCTCTAGCCACCGAGGTCGCACGTACATTTTGTCTATGCTGCTTGCCATCCTGGAGCATGGCGGCTGTAGTTTTCCACCCCGGGCCAGGCTGGTGAGACATCCAACCACCTGCACATTATTTTTACCCATAGGCATCTTTGGAGTTTGAAAGTGGATCCTGTTGAGACAAGGTAATGCCTGCAGGATAATGAAACAGTTTAAAGAAGAATTTGACACATTTACATTCAAGGCACAAACGGCCTGTGATTACAATCGTGGCAATCTGGCCCCTTGTAATCAGAGCTAGTAGAACTCTGCAAACTCCCCCTCCCGCACCTCCCTCCCCAACATCTGTGTCATTTGAAACCCACAAGGCTGATACCTTCGCAATCCTGGGGTGTCTACGATTAGTCTCCTGCTTCCATAAGGTAGGTGCTTTGATAATAAAAAGTGGCTTGATTTGTGGAGCACAGGAAAGAAATTTGCACAGCATTTAATTGTCTGAAATGCACTTTTAAGGGCATAACTTTAGATCCCCAGGAATTAAAGTGTTGGTCATTTCCCTGCCCCCGACAGGTGATTCCATTTAAACTCAAAACCTGCTTGTCCAATTAAAGAGAAGCCCATGGCACTTGTGTGGAGTGGCAGCCAGTTTGAGAACAAGAAAATTAGTTACAGACCAAGGCTTGAACTCAAGCAGAGCTGAGACTAAATGCTGTTCTGCATTCATGAAGTTTTTTCTCATTGTTGGATGCACTACCAAAGATCTGACTAATCTTGGAGTCTCCACTAGAGCGGGCACTGGTAGCACATTTGATACCAAGGCCTAATTACCAGCAATTTTGAGTAGTCTGTCAGGAGTCTGATCAGTACCTGAGTACCCAGTCTGGCACCCAAACCCCTGAAAATACCTGGTATCAGCATTACCAAGTTACCAACTGACTGTTTTAGGACTGGAAAACCAGAAAATTGGTATCGGAAGTTGAAAAATCGCTACAGGAAGTTGAAAAATATCAGTACTAGAAATCAGAAAATTGGTACTGGAAGTCAGAAAATTAGTAAACCTTCTGTAAATCAGTAAATTGGGTAACCCATAGGGTAGCAAATGCATTTTCCATTTCAGCTGTAGGCCGACCCAGAAAAAGGTTCATATTGCTTACTACTCAATGTTACTTTTCTTTCAGTTGTTCTGATATTTCAGTTCAGTTGTTTCAGTATTTGTTCCTTCATTTGGTGCATTGTCCACTGATATGCCCCAAACAGATTGCTAGCAGTTAACAGGGCAGGAAGATGGAGGGTGGGCCCATGCAGCCCCCACATTTTAATTTCATCCTGGGTGCCCACAAATTCTAAGCTAGCACGACCCATTTGTTTTCAGGGGTTTCCTAAAAACTCCGTTCCATCCTCAGATAGCCTGACCCCAATGCTCGGAAAACTCTGCCTTAACGTCTGAAACGCCAACAGGACTCTCCCAGGGGAGAGTTGTGGGAATAAATAGCCACAGACAAATGATCTGTACAGTTCAGCTCCATTTCCCACTGGCCGATTAGGATTCCAATGAAACTGGTGCTTCACTTTCATTTATCTACCTAATTGGTTTTTGGGGGGGTGATTTCTTTTTTTAAACTTGCAAACAGCTCTCTCTGAAGATGCGTTCGCTTATGCCAGGTTGGTGTTAGCTATTGGGTGGGAAAAAATCACATGCTACCACATCTGCTCCTTGATCGGACAAGTGTAGCAGGATTTCTGTGGGCACGAGAATCAAGGCATAAGGTTAGAGCTGACACAAGTGCTCACAAAAACAGGTATACCCATCGAATTCACAGCACCTGATTCAATCTGAACATTTCAGGTACTTGTCGGTACCCAAAATGGTGTCCAATTGGGTTCCCGAAATACCCAAATACTAGTGCTGCCCAGTCCAATACTTGGTACTTGGGTAAATCCTTGGATTTGTGTGTGTGTGTGTGGGGGGGGGGTTCCCTGCAACATACAGGGCTTTTCCTGGTTCTATATAAGGGAACTCGGTACTTGGTACTCCGAAAATACTCGGTACTCAGTTTTATTTTACTGAGTATTTTACTGAGTACAAGTATCGAATATTTTGCCGAGTTACTGAGGGCTGGCTGAACACTTGGAGCCAATCCTCAGAAACTAAGAGCTACTCGGGAGTTGGTTTTTTAATTATTATTTGGTGCAGCCCTACCAAATACCGGCATACTGAAATATTGAAATAAACGTCTTCATCCTGATTTTCTGACTTGTGGTCCTGGATCTTGGGGGAAAAAATTCAGGCATCCTCCCCCGCCCCTAGTTTTTGGGTAGTTTCGGGTACTCAGAAACAATGCAAAGGGTACTCAAATGGTATTTGGGTACCGATTCAGATACCCAATACTGTGCCCCAAAATGCAGGTATTACCCATGGATACCAAAACATTTCAGCAGTCCGTACAGTTGAAATGGATCACTTATTTGCTACCTACAGTAATAGCTGCAGTTTTGAGTACTATGTCATAAGACCATAAGTAGTGCTGTACTGGGTCAGACCAATGGTCCATCAAGCCCAGCATCCTATCTCCGACAGTTGCCAATCTCTGTCTCTTGGGAGAAGTACCCAACATGTCATAATGGACAATCCATTCCCTGTTGTTCTAGGTTTTGGGGACGTAAGGGTTTACGTCCCCAAAACCTACTTAGCTAATAGTCATTAATGGACCTATCCTCCAAGAACTTATCCAACCCCTTCTTAAAAATAACTAGGCAGTAAATTCCACAAGCTAATTACATGCTGAGTGAAAAAAAATACTTTCTCTTATTTGTTTTAAATCTGTTGGATGTCCAACAGGCTGCCTGAGGACTGATCAAGCACCCGATTGCCAGAAAATAGCCGGTAATCCCATTACAAAGTTGCTGTTTTACTGATCAGTATCAACCGGTAAATGGGTAAAGAAATCAGGACGGGAAGTAAAAAAAATTGGTACTGGAAGTTGGAAAATCAGTACCGAGAGTTGGAAAATTAGAAAAAACCACAATATTTCACTACCTCAAGTGGCCTGTTGGGCACTAATCATATGCCGATTAGTACTTGATTTACCAGGTCGGGTCAATTATTGCCCATTTCGAGAGGGGTATCAGGTATTGCAGGTACTCACTCCTAATCAGTGCTCCCAACTAGTAGGGATGTGCAATTTGTTTCAGTTTTATGGACCTGGGAAGCTAGGGTTTGAATCTCGCCCCAGCTATGAATTTTTTTATTTTTTATTTTTTATTTATTTCAAACTTGTATCCTGCCCCTCCTGCCCAAAGGCAGCTCGGGTGCACTGGGTGGCCTTGGGCAAGTCACAACCTCTCGGCCTTGGTTCCCCCATCTGTAAACTGGAAATATGTGTAAGTCTGTCTGTCTGTTCCTGTATTCCCCTTGCCTTGTCCATCTTAGATTGTAAGCCCATTGGGGCAGGGACCTGCTTCTGAAAAATCTGTGACTGTAAAGTGCTGCGTATGCCTAGTAGCACTATGGAAATGTTAAATAGTAGTAGTAGTAGTAGTAGTAGTAGTAGAAGAAGAAGAAAGAATGGAACCCCATTCATTTTAGTAACTAACGTCCTGGAAACGAATTAATAAGCAAATGACATACATTTTCTTTCATTTGTTTTTGTTCTTTTATTTTCATTTCATTTAATAAATAATGTTTTTTTTAAAAAACCTACGGTGCATGCGCGGAATTGGCTACTGGGGCTATTCTGCGCATGCGCAGTCCTTTTTCAAAATGACACCAGCAGCACTGCCGCCATTTTGGAAAAGGGCAACCAGTCTGCATGTGTGTCATTTTGGAAAAGGGCAGCACGTACGCAGAACAGCCCTGCTATTTAAAGTATTTATATAGTGCCAGCAATGTACCTGGTGCTTACAAAGAACAAGATAGACACGGTCCCTGCTCGACAGCTTACAATCTAAAGACGGGGAGGGGAGACAGGGAAGGGGAAAACAGAGGGAGAGACAAGGGATGCGGCTTTCATGAGGTTGTGAGAACTCAGGTACACGTTCTTGGCTTGGTTACAGTAAATTGGGAGTTTGCAGATAACAGGTGGGGGATAATCCTTGGTGGGGATGCTTAGCAGGATGCTTGGACAAACAAAAAGGTCTATGATCACCCTTGCTAAGACCCTGGCTTAGATGAACATCCTGCGTAAGGGAGTTTCACAACTGTGGCGTGACCACCAAATACCCCACTCTGGGCATTTTTAGAAGTGATGGCTCTTTGAGCCATCGCTCTTAGATCCTGCCCGTGGTGAGAGCCCTCACCATGGGCAGGATCAGGCCCAGCCATCAAACAAATGTGCCCGCGACCGGGGTTGAGGAGGGGGCGGGGGACGCGGATGTGGGTCTGTATGGCCCCGCCCCCTGCGCTGCTCAGTGTGACCCCGCCACCTCCCTGATGGGTGGGTGACGTGGCCCTATGAGGCCGCCACGTCCTCTTGAAGAAGTTCTGGCCATGGGCCGGAGTTAGGTAGAGCGGGCCATCAGACGTGACGGCCTGCTCTACCACGGTCCAGGGTAGGTTTCCTTGGACCATGGCAGGGCTAACTCTGGGAATTGCGCTGGCAGGAACCCCAACATAGCCCTGACACGGCCCGGGGTTACCTCTTCTCCCACGCACAGCAAACATCTGGCGGGCAGGAGCAGACGTGACACCACCATGGGTGGCCACCCTACGGTTAGCGTGGCCACCCGTGGTAGCATCATGTTTAAAAATACCCACTCTCTGCCCTTCCTGTGAGGACTTAGCATTCGGAAAGATGCAGAGAAGGGCAACAGAAATTATCAAGGTTTTGGAACCGCTCCCGTAGGAGAGACTCAATAGGTTAGGTCTCTTCTTCTGCTTGGAGAAGAGACAACTAAGAGGGGATATATGATAGACATTTATAAAATCACGGAACAAGAAAGTAAGGCCTAGGTATTTACACTCTTGTATAATTGTAGAACTAGAGGACACCCCAGGAAACTAACCAACATCAGATTTAAAACAGTGAAAAGGAAGTACTTTTTCACTCAACGCATAATTAATCTCTGGGTCTTCTTGCCAGAAGACGTTTTGAAGGTCAGGAGCATATCTGGGTTTAAACAAGGATTCGATAAGTTCTTGGGAGGATTGGTCCATTCATGGCTATTAGCCCCTCTATCACCTTGGTTGCTCCTCTTTGAATCCAAATCAAGTTCATTTAACAAAAGAAAACACCCCCCAAAAAAACAAATCCAAGCTAATGTTCATGGCATTTTGCCCTCCCATAATTTATCCATCTGCATTTCTTTCGGAGTTTAATTCACAAACTAACAGCCACCCTGCTAGGAAATACACCTTGAGATGATTTGACCTTTTCTTCCTTTTTTCCCGTTGTGTCTCCTCCTAACTCATGGCACCGCCATTCTAAACAAACTCCTTCTCCTTGATTTCAGCTCTCTTCAAATCCTATGGAGTAGCCCTTTCAAAGGCCTCTGTCTTATTGAGGAGCCCTGGGCACCAGCCCTGTGGAGTCATCCTCTGGCTGGACATAACCTAAACCAGTTCGATTCCCCTAGTAACAGCGAGTCAGTGTTTGGCGTGGAGGAGGGGGTGTTAAGAGAGTCTCTTTCACCCACTAAGATGTAAATTGAACGTTGTGCTGCAGGGAGGCCTGGGAGGAGTTGTCTCTGCACGTTTCACCCTTTAGGCTCATGCAAAACACTGTGCTGTGTTCATTGTGTGCAGAACCCATGCAAAGGGGACGGCCTAACACAGACAGTAGAGGAAGCATCACCAGGGTCAGGCTTATGGAAGAGCAGCTGCCCAGAGCTCTCTGGTTGGGGAAGGGCGTGGAAAGCACCGGTCCTGGTAGCCTTGGGATAGGCTGTCAGACCAGTGCTTCATGCACCACACCCTACCGCTGGCCCTGGAGGTGGTGAGGGCCCCACAGAAGCATCAGGGGAAAGAGTCCCAAGAGCCACCCTTGGAAACAGGGTCCTCTCCCCCCACTGGCAAAATCCTGACTCACCATTACAGGGGGCTCCCATTGAGGAGGCTGTGAGCAGCGGGGGGTGAGGCCTCGGTGGGAGCTAGTGGCAGGACACTGGCTGGGAACCATCACTTCAGGCTGCCATTTCTGACGCTAGCTAGGAGGCGTCCCAGCTGGGAGTCCTGTAGACCGCTATGGCTGGGCCACTGCAGAGCAGCTGTCTCAGCCTGAAGTGCGGGATCCTGGACACCCTCCACTCCCTGTCCATGGAACAGGGGTGGTGGCCTGTAGTGAGGGCTCTTGGCCTCCTCCCAAGGTAAGCCCCATTGCCTACCCTGGAGGCCCCACCACCAGACCCACCCCCACCCTGGGGGCCCAACCCTCTTGACCCAGACTCAACAAATTCCAAAGTCAGCTCTGACCTTAATAAGGTGACAGGTTCCTGCTCTCTCTCCCCCGCCGGCTACATTCAAGGAACAGACTTCACATTTGCTGTAGCCAAAACTCAAGATACCTTCAACCCACAAACAGTGACCCCTGCTGGCCTAAAGGACTCGGGAGTAAATGCTGAAGTGATTTTCAGCAAGTTGCCCGTTTCATATTTTATTGTATGCAACCTCATAATGTATCGTTAATGATTTGGTTGGTGTTTATGCAAACCCTTTCCATCTAGTAGGAAGGGCGTTAAAATGGTTCAGGCTGGGATTATAGACCCTGTACTGATAACAATTATTTTATTTTCATCCTATCCTATCCCTTATGCTAAGGATGGCTTACAGTTCTGTCAACTTATTAATTAACTCAACTTTTAGTCCTCACAACAACCCTATGAGGTAGGTTAGGCTGAGAGATCTGTGACTGGGCCAAGGTCACCAAGCAAGTTCATGGCTAAGGCAAGACTTTAACCAGGGTCTCTCCCTACCTGATCCAAGTACTGCACGCTTAACCACTACACCACATGCCCCTCAATTACAGCTGCTACCATCCGTCAACTTGTGACTTAGGAGGAATAGGGTCCAAGCTGGCACCCACTGCCACCTAGGGAATCACACATGTCCCTAAGTGAGCAAGGTAATGGGGAACAGCTGAAATGAGTAACTGCAAAACCAGGGATACCTGTCAAATTTCCGGTATCTGAACTGACGCTAAAATTTCAGGTATTCACTTTTTTTGTTTTTCCGTTCCAATGTTTCAGTTGGTAACAGGGGAAATTGGTAAACAGTGCTGGAAATTACTGATTTTTCAGGTATCTGGGTACCTGATTTGGTGACTGTGTAGCCCATCAAATACCCCAAATGGTATTTGGAAGTGTGGGTATTACCCATGGTTACCAAATTAGGTACCCATTTCAGTTCTACAATGGGAGAGGCTGAACGTATTCAAAGAGGACGCTTATGAAAAATACATGGTGCAGGGGTGCATTGGTTCCAGTACAGCCCTGCACCATGTGTTTTTCATAAGTGTCCTCTTTTAAAGGGGAGGTAGGGCCACTCTAAGTGCCCCACTCCTGCAAAGTTTTGCCGCACCATTTCTGCCCTTATGCCTTCTACCAGGAGTTCTGCCATGGCCCAAGGAGCCTCTTAGCACCAGTGGTGTGGCACAATTTTAGGCGGGGGAGCAGGCAGCATGACTGTCAGCTCTGGTGGTGGCCACTTCCTGTTGAACCCTGCCCCTCCCACCCCAGTAGGTGAAGTCAGGAAAGGGAAGGACCCAGCCTCTCACGAAGCAGACTCCCTGGGGGCTGAGAATCGCAGGTGGGGAGTGTGGTGTAACGGAGCCCACTGGGGTTCACCCCAGCCTCCCGGCACCCCATTACCCACTTATTCTCTGGTATCTTTTCCGCTGCCACCACCCAGAATATTTACTTAGACTGCAAGTCTCATCCCTCTGGGGAGAATGAGACCTCTATCCTTTTCTTTAAACAGCCAGGCTCGCAAGTCAGGATAAAACAGTTCCCAATTTCTGCTGCCGGAGTGTACAGAGGCGTATTTGCTAACACACACACACACACACACACACACAGAGATCTTTCAGATCAGAAAAAGGAATATTACTTTAATGGTATTTTAAACCCAGCATCACAGGCTACAACCATGTGAGGTACTTTGAATCCTTGAGCAAAAGCAATTGATCAGACACGAGGACCCTTTTTGTAGCATCTAGCCTAAATTGGTCCCTCAGATGTAACATTCAGTTACTCACAGCTTTAGGTGCACCTTTGCCTTGCAGCAAAGGGGTTCAGTCCTTAGGTTCAGTTTAGTCCAAACAGGCCAGGAGCCATTCCCTTAGCTCCATAGCAAACAGGTTAGTATTCCAGAGCAAACAGAAGACAAGATGGAAGTCTCTCCTGAGAGGTGTGGCTTTCTTTTTAAAAGCCACCTACCCCTCATTCGTGATTGGTCCTTGGGGGGTTACCTGGCTGTACCTAGTCCAATCAGAGAATGACCCCTCCAGCCATGCTGGCTGTAGGCCCCTTCCCCTGGTATTGCAAAATCCTGCCATGCGGCTGGTTGCGAAATCAGGCCTAGTCAACCTGCAAGCCAGAGTGTCAGTGAAGGTCACATGGAAAGGGCAGGGTTGCTCCTGGCAGCTTCTGCCACAGGGAGAGGGCAGGTCCCACAGAAATAGCCTATGCTAGGGCCTTTCTGTGGGGTCAGAGGGCCACCTCCTCACGCGTCCTGCTCAAGGCCAGCCCTGGAGGATGGGGTCATGATCTTCACTTCTACTTGAAATACTTTGCTTTAACGGGTCACAGGACTATGTTTAAGTTTCAAAATGGGGCCATATGTGAAACATTTTTTGGGGTGTGTGGGTACCACTACTTTAAGACCAAAAAGGATAAGGGTGGTTATTGAGTCCCTCACCTTGCATACAAAGGGCATGAGACTTACCCTGATTGGATTAAAGCAGGCATGGGGAAACTGGGCAAAAGTACCAGAGCTCAGCCCCGGAAGGATAAGAGATGCTATGGCTAAGCCTTGGCACAATTTAAGCCCATAAAAAGGATCAAGGGATGTTGGTTGGTCACAAACTGAACATGAAACGGCAAGGGAATGTGGCTGCAAAAAAGGCTAATGCAATTTTATATTTATTTATTTATATGCTGCACTTCCCATCAAGCCTTAGGGCAGCTTACAATCCCCACCCCACCCAAACCTTTCCCTGCCAAATGCTTGTCCAAATATTATTTTAGGTTGCATTAAGAGAAGTGTTGTTTCCACGCTCACAGAAGTAATAATTCCGCTCTTTTTGGCACTAGTCAGACCTCACCTGGAGTATTATGCCCAGTTTTGGGTGCCTCCTCTTAAGAAGGACATTGACAAATTGGAGCGGGTTCAGAGGACGGTGGCAAAGATGATAAAGGGTCTGAGAAAGCAGCCTGATGAGGAAAGGTTGAAGGAACTGGGTATGTTTAGCTTAGCGAAGAGAAGACTAAGGGGAGACAGGATAGCCGTCTTCAACTATCTTAAGGGCTGCCACCAAGAAAGTTGCAATGGTCTTCATTGCTACAGAAGGTAGGACTAAAATAATGGGTTCAAATAATGGGAGTGGATTTCTGGGAGCCCATGACACTAGTGCTCCGAAGTCTGCACTGGCCGCCAAATGCCAATAGCATTCCGTGCACAATTCAAGGATGTGTTTTTGACCCTAAACAGTAGGGGTGAGAATATCGTTATCGGATAAATCCGATACACCCGATAATCAGGTATATTGGATTAATCCAGTAATCCAGTAATCCCCGGTATCGGCATACCAGATTTTTAACATTGGCTGCTTTACCGTTTTTTTTACATCGCAGCCATTGAATTGAATGGCCGCAATGTAAAAAAAAAAGGGTAAAGCGGTCAATGTTAAAAATCCGGTATGCCGATACCGTTAAATCCAATACCGGGGAGATCCGATACTGATAAGTCAGGTATCCGGTATTCTCCCCGGTGTTCCATCCCTACTAAACAGCTTGGACCCCAGGGATCTGAAAGACCACCTCCTCCCTCATGTCTCATCACAGCCTTGGAAGTCAATCAAGAGCACCCTCTTTCAGGTACCATCTATCTGGGAAGTTTTTACAGCCAGAGTATGCAGAGAGGTGTTCTTAATGCCTGTCCCGTGATTATGGAACTCCCTCCCTTTGGAGATCCGCCCAAGGCTGAGCCTGCTTACCTTTCCGAAGAGATGTAAGATCCTTTTGCTTGGCCCAACGTTTGGTGGTCTAGGATAGGATTGGGTGGAAGGGGTTCGGGAGAGGGTTGGTGGATGGGGCATAAAAACTGCTTTTAAAAAAATATATATTTATATACGTTTTGCATTTATATAGCGTGTATATTTTTGCAAGCCACCCTGAGCCTTTGTGAAAAGGGTGGGGGTAAAAATTGAATATATAAATAAATAAAGGATTTAGATTTTGGCTAAATATCAGGAAAAACATCCTGACAGTAAAAGCTGTTTGGCAATGGAACAAGTTGTCTAAGGGGGACGTAGGCTTTCCATCACTGGAGATTTTTAAAAGAGACTGGACAGTGATCCATCGGGGATGTTGTAGCTGTTCTTATCCTGCATACAAGCAACAGGTAGGATTAGATGACATTCGAGGTCCCTTCCAAATGTAAGATTCTGTGAAATCTGGGCTGATCCTGACTTCCAGGATTAGGGTGCTGACAACACACACACACATACATGCACACATAGGGATGGGACTATCAGTATCAGATTAATCTGATAATGCCGATAATTGGCTATATTGGATTAATCCGATAATATTGGTATTGGCATATCGGTTTTTTAACGTTGTTGATTTTTCAGATCTTTAACATTGCGGCCATTTTAACAATGGGTGCAATATTAAAGATCCGAAAAATCGTCAATGTTTAAAAAACGATATGCCAATACCGATAAATCCAATATCAGATTAATCCAATACCGATAGAACCAGTAACCAATAATTTGCCGATAGTCCCATCCCTACGACACACACACTTTCCTATGCCTTAATATCTAAAATGGCAACCTTAACACAGGAGCAGGGAGCATTTCCCTTCCCAGACGCCACTAGGGAATTGGTACAAGCACCGATGGCTGCATAAAAATCAGGAACAGAGGGTCTTAATGGGAATGGGCCCTCCCGGTGAGGGTAGAAGAGAAAGGTCCAGATCATGGATCCGTGCTCTGTTCTTGAATGCATGCCCTCAGCTCCACTTCCTTCCCTTCCGCTCATTTTTTTCACAACATTTTTTCACAACAACTCTATCTATGCAAGTTGCAATTAGCCAGTTTAAACCTGCTGTGAACTCTATTTCCATTTTAGAATGATGGGCATAATTTGTCCACCGCAGGGCTTAGTTTAGGAAGAAGAATCCCTTCCTCCTCCTCCTCCTCCTTTTTTATTCCTCAGTCTCTCCAAATGACTCAATAATTATTTCAACTGAATCAACACCTCCCCCTTCCCTCCCCCGCCTCCTTCTCCCCCGCCTCCTCCATCCCCATTCAAGCGTAACACAAGACCGCACTGTTCCATGGCTTTCAATGTCCCTCCAGCTATTCAGAGTGCTTGTTCCTCTCTGAATGAAACTGACAGAGCTCCTTTTGTACCGCGGCGATGGTGGTTTTAATTGGGCTCCCATTGGAGGGGTAGGGGGAGTGTGAAAAAGGAACGGTGTCACTGGGTCAGTGTTTTGGAAAGGTCGACTGGAACAAGATTTTCTGAGGACAACTTTTCCAAGAGCGACCTGACGCTGGCAGACTGGAGTGTGTTGCGATATCAGTAAAGGTCAGCCACAGGGACAGAAAAGAGAAGGGGGCTTAGGGCATTGGGCACAAACTTACTAGTTTATTCAAATTTTTATCCCACCTTATCCCCAAAAGCTCAGGGCCACTGACAACATGCTAAAAACACGCATATAAAATACAAAAAATAACCCCCCAACTACATATAATACCCCCCAAAAAATATCCCCCCCAACACTGCCTGTTAAATGCCTGTCCAAATAAATAGGTCTTACACAGCCTCTGGAAGATGTCTTGACTAGGGTTTTGGTGAACTTCCACAAAAAGGGAGTTCCAAAGCCATGGAACAATGACTAAGAATGCCTCTCTGTCCTGGGTTGAAGAGACCTGGGCCACTGGTGGAATTTTCAGGGCAGTGGTCGTGGACATGCTTAGAGGCTGTGGAGAGACATAAGTGAGGTGGTGGTCCTTTAGATATGTAGGGTCTAGTCCATTTAGAGCTTTATTGGTCAAACGTTACCTGAAATGGGTACTTGGTTTGGTACTAGGGCTGTAACGTGGTCTTTGGAAAACTTTGGAAATCACCGAAGATTATGGTATTCAGTTCAGAAAGTCTGAAGTCTGAAGTTCCGATGACCAAGGCCGTTATTTGGAAAACTTCGGAAACTTCACAAACCGCTACACGCATGGGGGGCTGGTGGACAGTTGAGCTTCTTCTGGAAATGAAACTTAGCGCCATATTTGGTAGGAGGGGGTATGGGAGGGAACAGCTGAGTGAGGGTAAGCCAGATGGCAAGCTTTTGATTGCCTGGTAGGGCACAATGAAAGTGGCTGCAGCCATTTTGTCCAGTCCCTTTGGTGAATTTGGCTGTGTGCTACAGAGCTGCTGGGTCTGTAAATAATCAGCTGGGGGAGCAGGGACAGTTGCCTGGCCTGGCATGGTATGGTATGGTTTGACCTGCCCTGTCCATAAGATCAGTGCTGGGAAATGGGGCTTACATTTACCTTTAACATGCCATGCAGTTGTTTGTTTTTTAATTAATTGAGTGCCACATTGCTTCTAGTTCTTCCTGCTGCTTGGTTGGCACTTGGCACCATAAGGCCAGAGGGAGCTCTCTGCCTGCTCCACTTCCCCTTGCCCTATCTGTTCAAGTTATCAGTGCCATGGTACCAATGCCATGCCAAGAGGGTGCCCCTGGGGTGTATGTGATTTTTTTGCGTTTTATTGTTGTTTTTAAATTATTGTGATTTTTTGTGTGGTAAGCCGCCCCGAGACGCCATGGGCATGAGGGGGCAGCTAAGAAATGTAAATCAATAAATAAATATTGTGACTGCTAGGGCCTGGGCTTGTTAGCTTTTGTTGGGATTTATTTCTCCATGCAGTTGCAGACTGGTTTGCAGGGATGTTGTAAAAATCTGCAGCCGTGGGCAAGCAGCCTATGATGTCATGGAACTGCGTAGAACATACCTCCCACCTGTCCTTATTTTGAAGAGACAAAGAAGGACCTCTTTGGGTGCTGGGTCCCACTGCCCCTCCTTCAAGAGGACAAAGTCCTTCTTTGCGGAGAGACAGAAACAAAAGACTAGGCCTGGGAATATAGGATTAATCCGATAATCACCGGTATCGACATACCGGTTTTTTAACATTGGCTGCTTTACCGGTTTTTTAACATCACAGTCATTGAAGTAAATGGCCACAGTGTTAAAAAAACCGGTAAACCGCCCAATGTTAAATAACTGGTATGCCGATACCGGTAAATCCAATACCGGGGAGATCCGATACTGATAAATCCGGTATCCGGTATTCTCTCTGGTGTCCCACCCCTACAAAAGACTATTATTCAAGCCACCGGTACCTCTTTCCTGGTTGCCTCCCAGAAAAATAACTTGAGGGGAAAATGGGGAGATGATGGAATTTCAAGAAGGGCATGTAAGGCGGCAAGTTGAAGGAGGCACCTCTCTCGCCTCCATCCGCCGCCCGTGCTTCTTCTACCCCTGAAAAGCCAGTGTGGTGTAGGAGCTAAGGTGGTGGATTTGGCCCTGGGAAGCCAGGGTTTGAATTCTGCCCTAGCCCTGATCTTCCTGGGTAGCCTTAGGCAAGTCATAAGCCTTCGGGAAAGGGTGGGGTAAAATGATAGTAAATAAATAATAATCTCTGAGCCTCAGTTCCCCATCTCTAAAATGGGAACATGAGTCAGTCTCTCTCTGTTTTCCCGTCACCCATGTCCAGCTTGGATTGTAAACCCACTGGGCAGGGACCTGTCTCCATTAATAACAATTGTAAAGCAGCAGGTGTACAGCTGGTGCTCTTTAAATGCTTAATAATTAATCCAGGTGCCTCCCCTGCCTCTCCCGTATTGCTGCTGGTAAGCTCTGTGGCTGGATGGGGCAAGGCAGGGGGCTGGGGGCTGCCCAGGGTCAAAAGTCCTTGCAACCAGCCTTCCTCCTAGTGTCTGTGAGCTTCCTAGCTTCTGAAGCTGCAGTAAGCCTGCCACCAGTGCTTCTCACCCTCCAATTCTCACCTCAAATTTGCTCATGGAGCCCGTGTATTGAGGTGGGGGGGGAGCTACTGGGCCCAACACAAGGGGTCCTGTGCAGCTGCACATTTTGCAGATACCTGGATCTGGTCCTGCCTGCACTATCCAACCCCCACCCCTTGTTGGCCTCTAGGGTGGCCCTACCTCCCCTTTAAAAGAGGACCCTGGAACCAATTCAGCTTCACAACATGCATGTTTCATAAGCGTCCTCTCTTAAAGGGGAGGTAGAGCCACCCTATTGGCATCCAAATTCCTGGAATCTGGATGAGCGGGTGGGTCTGCTGCCATTTGGGTGGGGGAGGCAAGGGAGTGTTAAGAAGGCTGGGCTTTGGGTGTGGATGGGGAATCAAGGGGTAGGAACTCTATTCCCTGCCCACCCCATACAGTAGACTGTTGTTTACTCCACTGGTGTAGAATAGGGGTTGGGGAACTCAGGCCCAGGGGCCAAATGTGGCCTGCGGCTAGTTTTATTTGGTCCGGTTCCAGTGCTTGGATCTGACCCCTGGATTAGGGTTGCCATATATGCAAATTCTTAGAGGGAACTTATGAGAAGTGCCCTGGATCCAATTCCTCCCCCCACCCCTCCAAGCACTGAACTCAGGAGAAGGGAGCAGAGAGGAGGACATGCCCACAAGGAGAGGGGTCAGGGCCCTGGCACACATCCATGAGGTGGGCCCGCTGCTTCTTTAGTGTGTTCCTTAAGCACCCTACCCCCAACTTTTAGGTGGCCCTCGGAGCGTGTCCTAATTTTCCAAGTGGCTCCCGAGAGGGAAAAAAGCTTCCTCACCCCTGGAGTAGTGTCGGCAAAGAAACCAACAGTGGCTCAGTTCGGAGCCTATAGCTTTAACAATCACCCTCGGTGGTGAATTGATAATGACAGTTTCCGAAGCCCTGTCTCCCGGGATCAGTGGGTAATTCAAGCTGTGGCCAGGGAGGTCTTGTGTCTGAAAGGTCACTTGCTGCAGACTGTCCCCTCAGGTGGTTAATTCGTCACACACATTAAAGGAGCAGCTGTCGGACTCTCCTTCCTAGCACCGCTGCGCTTGCTGCAGAAATAGAAGGCTACAGCCCTGCCTGTAATTGGAGAGTGGGCGGGGGTTTTGCGATGATGTAACTTTTCCCTCCAGGGAAGATGAGCAGCGATGATGGAGGCTTTCAGCTTTGCCACTGACGCTAGTGAGTAATTCCGACGCAAGCCATGGCGTTCCACCAGCATGTGAACTAGGTCAACGTACATACCAACTCTCCTTTCTCTCCTTCCTGTGCCAACACGCCCCAGTTCTCTCACTTGGTGGTCTGCAGGAGCTAAAATATTAGGGGTGAGAAATTGGGATTTGGATTCATCTGAATGTGTTGTTACGGTTAATCTGTTGGGTTACGGATTGATCTGAACCAAATTGGAATAGCGCAACAACAGGCCAGTTTTGACTTGGTTCTAAAATAAAATAAAAAGATATTGCACTTGAACAAAATGGTCACCGGACCATTCTATGCCTGTGCACCCTTTTCCAAAATGGTGGTGGCAACATCACTGTCATTTTGGGAAAAGGCTGCCAGTCTGCACATATGAGAAGCAAACCATTGATGTATGTGGGCAGACTTTGTATGCAGCATCTGTGTGTAAGAGGGTACAGCTGGGGGGGGGGCAGATCGGGTACTGAAGGGAACCCGTTTAGTGCCCCAAAAGTTACACAAATCACCAAATTTCTGGTAAACTTACCAGTTAGTTTTCCATTACCAAATGACAAGCTTTGCATTGCAGATTTACTATCTTGCACCATTTTACTGATGATCAATTTCCCATATTTTCCTGCCCATTTCTAGTCATCTATTGATGGTTCCATGCCAGAAAGACACTAAAACCGTAGCATGGTAAGGTAGGGGTGGGACTCCAGGGGGGATTTTGGATTTGGATTTTTCGGATTCGGTTTATTAGGAATTTCGGTACCTGGAAATTCTGATTCAGGGTAATTTCAGACGTTACGAGACGATGTTCAACCACAATGAATCCCCTGTGGTGGCCGTTTGTCCCATAACGTCTAAAAGATTCCTGCCAGATGTTCACCATGGTGAATACCTGGCAGAAATTAAAATAACCATGATTCTGGAGGTGAGGCCAACCTCACCTCTGGAATCGTGGTTAGACTCGCCACGATCTGGGATGGGGCTGGCAATGGCCATGCTGAACGTCTGGCCACCAGCCCTGTCCGGGAATCCGGCCCCAACCACGGGACGGGATCGGGTGCAGCAGCCGGATTGGCCGCTGTGCCCGCCCGTCTCCCAGAAGGCGGACAGCCGGGCGAGCACGGGGGGCGGGGATGTGTGGCTGCACGTCGCACCGCACAGCCCCATCCCCTCCCTGATCCGCGGTGAGAATCAAACCAGCACATCTAAAGGACAACCAGCCTGATTCCTGACCGGGATCCGAAATGGATCCCAGTGCTTGATTCAGCATGACGGGTCTCCGGGCCCATCATGCCTAAATTATCCTCAGATTCAGATTTTTTTTCTATTGCATTTTTCCTCATTGAAGACAATAGGAAGAAACTGCAATGAAAAAAATCCAAATAAAAAAATCAATGTTAAGGAGCCGAATTGTCTGAAACTGAAAAAGATCTGAATTTTCTGATAGAACCGAACCAGCCATTTTCGGGTAGATTCAGTTTTTTCCGAATCTGAAATTCCGATCCCTAGGAAGTTGCAATGGGTTGGTAAAATGGCAAAACAGAAAACATTCAAATGGAAAAGTCGGAGACTCAGTAATAGTAATATTACTAGTGTGGTAATAGCCAGTGTGGTGTAGTGGATACGATGCTAAACTTGGGTCTAGAAAACCAGGGTTCAAATCCTGTTCTAGTCATGAACTCACAGTGGGTGGCCTTAGGCAAGTCACAGCCTCAATTCCCCATCTGTAAAATGGGTGTGTGTGTCTGTCCCTCTATTCCCGTCAGCTGTGTCCATCTTAGATTGAAAGCCCACTGGGCAGGGACCTGTCTCTGAGAAACTGTTAAGTGCTACATGTGCCTTGTAGCCCTATAGAAATGATGAGTCGTAATATTATTTATATAGAAACAGCAATGTACGTGGCATTGTGCAATCAGCAGTTATAGACATGTCTCTATGCTAAGGGGCGTATTTGGGGAGTCTGATACCTGTCTTAGTATTTGGTCATCAATCAGGTACCCGATAAGCTCCCCAAAACTCTGGGTATTAGCCATAGATAGAAAATATTCTACCTGTTTCAGCCCAATATCAGTCCCTAAAATGAGGCTCCTTTTAGACGTGCGCGGCGAACACGCTGCATAAAATCACGCCGTGTATAAATATCCTGGGTGTGGGATTTAGACGTGATATTTTGCACGTTAAAGCCAGTCACGCATTCTTTGAAAGCTGCGAATGAAATACCTCGGCATCGAGGTATTTAATTGGTGGCTTTAAAAGAACGCACCACCGGCTTCAACGCGCAAAATGTCACCTCTAAATCCCACACGCGGGATATTTATACGCAACGCGATTTGATGCAGCGTGTTCGCCGCGCACGTCTAAAAGCAGCCTGTGTTTGCTACGCTGTAGGGAGAAACCAAGTTTTAACTAAAAAACGGAGAGCTTTCTTTCTCCATAACTGCTCTGCCTGGCACCCCCGCCCCCCAATTTATGCATCTGCTCCGAAGCTCCTTTGTAAACTGTGGCAGTTTCAGAGATCGCTGATTTCATTCAGCATTACTCTTGCCGCCAGAGAAGTTGGGAGCATCGCAAAAGGCCAAGGTACATGCTCAATTACACCGCCGGTGCCCATGTCTGCTGGAATATGGGTCAGACTATTAGTCAAACGGAAGCAATGCAAAAGGCCGGCAGTCTTCGCCCCGAGTTAGCTTTTTTCTACCTACCTGTTTGAAAGCTGACAAGACTGACATTCATACTACATTAGCCAGGCCGGAGTTTAGCATCAGACATGCTGTCAGGTTCATGCTGGGCGTTATGCAACTACCGATGGGCTACTCCATCTAGGATAGTGCCAAGTGTACAGAGATCCACTGTGCACTGGGAATGACTGGTGAGGAAAAGACAGAACTCAGCTCCGTTGCTCACTGTTCTTAAGAACATAAAAACAACATCTGAGTCAGACCAATGGTCCATGTAGCCCAGTGTCGATTACAGCTGAAATGGGTAGCACGTTTGATACCTGTGAGAAATACCGGCATTTCCAGAAAGTGTGCCAAGTGCCCCATCAGCGCCCGAGTGTAAGTTTGGCCGCTCAGTTAACCAAAATAACCGGCCTTGCCACAGGACAACCTGGGGCAATCAAGGATATGGAACAGCTGCCCATATGAAGAGAGACTTGATAGGTTGTGACTCTTCAGCTTGGAGAAGAGACGACTGAAAGGAGATATGATAGAAGTTTATAAAATGAGGACATAAGTAGTGCCATTCTGGGTCAGACCAATGGCCCATCGAGCTCAGCACCTGTCTCGGACAGTGGTCTATCTCGGTCACTTGGGAAAGGGGCAATCCATTTCCTGTTGCTCGCTCCCAGTTCCCAACGGTAAGATGTTACATTCCCCAAATCGACCTCGCTAATGACCTATCCTCCAGAAACTTCTCCAACCCTTTCTTAAACCCAGCTATCCTACTGACCTTGACCACATCTTTCGGCCACAAATTCCACAACTTCCACAATCATGAGTGGTGTGGAACACGCAAAAAGGGAGCGGTTATTTGCCCTCTCTGACAGCACTAGAACAAGGGAAGACCATGAAATTAACTGGCAGCAGATTTAAAACAAGAGAACGTATTTTTTCACTCAGTTCACAATTAACTTGTGGAATTTGCTGCCAGAGGGCGTGGTCGAGGTTGGCAGTGTAGCTAGTTTTAAAAAGGGATTGGATAGGTTCTTGGAGGATAAGTCCACTAATAGCTATTATCCAAGTAAATTTGGGGGACGTAACAACAGGGAATGGATTGCCTGTTGTGACCTGTTGGGTTCTTCTCCCAAGAGACAGGGATCGACCCACTGTCAGAGACAGGATGCTGGGCTTGATGGACCATTGGTCTGACCCAGAATGGCACTTCTTATGTTTGTATGTTTTTATGCTCTTTCCAGGGGCCCCGCAGTAGCCCCTGTTGCCACCAGAATATGGTGTGGGGGCACCACTCCCTCCCAGTAGGGCCCCCAAAATGATCACCTTTAGGACCCCACAGAGCATGCCCTGATTGGGGAGAGGCCACATTTTTTTTAATTTTTAATTTTATACGAGATTTCTATCCTGCCCCTCCAGCCCACAGGGCAGCTCAGGGTGGCGAACAACAATTAGTCTCCTTATTTTCCCAGTGCCTGTCGGCTGTGGGGGCTTGGATGAGGTCGAGCCATCTGCAATTGAATCCTGACAAGATGGAGGTGATGTTGGTGGGCAAGGGCTTGAGGGGCCTGAGAGTGGTTGAATCTCTTCTTGTTGGGGGGGTTCGCCCTCCCATAGTCTCTCAAATGTGGAGTCTGGGTGTGCTCCTCAATTTGCAGCTCAGCCTGGAATCTCAGGTTGTGGCCGTGGCGGGGAGTGCATTTTGGCAGTTACATCTTGCCCGGCGGCTTCAGTCATATCTCTCAGACTCCGACCTCGCCACTGTCATCCATGCCTTCATCACCTCAAGACTGGATGACTGCAATGCACTCTACGTGGGGCTGCCCGAGAAGCTTGTCCGGAGGCTGCAGCTGGTGCAGAATGCCGCGGCCCATCTCCTTACGGGGGCGGGTCGCAGGGAGCACATGACACCAGTGCTTCGGGCTCTGCACTGGCTGCCTATAAAGCACCGAGCCAGGTTCAAGTTGCTGGTTTTAACCTTTAAAGCCCTTCACGGCCTGGGCCCTGCTTATCTGCGGGACCGCCTCACTCCCCATGTGCCCGTGTGACCCTTGAGATCAACCGTGGGAGCCTTTTTGGAGGTTCCCTGGGCGAGGCGGGTGGCCACTGATGTTAGATCTTTTTCGGTGGCTGCCCCTGTGCTGTGGAATTCGCTCCCAGAGGAGGTTCAGTTGGCTCCCACTCTCCTGCTGTTTCAGCGTGTATGTAAGACCTGGCTGTTCCGTCAGGCTTTTGGCGAGGGGGAGGAGTGGGGGAGGGTTTTTATTTCTCCGCATATTGTATTTTGAAATTGGTTTTCAAAAAATTATTGTTTTATTGATTATTGTTGTTCGCTGCCCCGGGCTGCCCTGTGGGTAGGAGGGGCGGGATACAAATTTTATATATATAAATAAATAAATAAATAAATAAAATTCAAACAATAAAATAATTTAAGTTAATCCCATATACATGAAAAAAAAGGCACAACAACCCGCCCCAACCCACTCACCCTACCCCCCCCCCAAGCCTGGTGGAACAGCCAGGTCTTACACAAACATCGAAATGACAGGAGGGTGGGGGCCAACCGAGGGCAAACATTTTATCTTTGCCCTAGGACCCCACAGAGCATGCCCTGATTGGGGAGCTGACCTTGGTTACAGGGAAGAGGGCTGAAGGAAGGAGGGAAGAGGAGGTGTCTGTGACGAGGCTATGGGGTTGAGGACCAAAGGGGAATCAGTTGTTGATTTTCCATTTTACTGACTTATTTCAGTTACAGAAACCTGGACATTCGGTACCGGGAACTTGACATTCGATACTGGAAGTCAGAAATTTGGCAGTAGAAGTCAGTAAATCAGTAACTGAAGTCAGCAAATCAGGACCAAAATCAGTAAATTATTAAATCTGGTAGCCCTCCAGGTATTAATTGGGTACCAATTGGTATCCGATGTTACCGGCCAGGTTGGGTGGCATACTTTCAACAATTATACAGGTTTTGGTGATATTTGTTTAAGTTCTAATCCTGTTTCTCGCAGCTGCCAATGTCAGTTGCTTTAAAAGTCATGATGGAGTGATTTCCTCTTTCTCACTCCCAGCCCATGACAGTTACAGGTCACATCATCGCCGCCCAACTTGACTAATAGCTATTAATGGACCGGTCTCCTAAGAACGTATCCAGTCTTTTTCTAGAACCCAGTTAAACTGTCAGAATGATCAACGTTAGATTTATATCTCGCCCCTCCTGAGCGAGATATATCTCGCCCCTATCCAAGCAGATCTGTGTAGCTTACGGCCAAGACTAAAACGAGATTTCATCAAAAAGGGAATCACCCATCGAAGTCTCAGTTCCTGGTAATGTCTTGGTCAAGTTGAGAACTTCTTGGTACTTGACAAAGTCTGTATTGGCATTTTATTTCTCAATTTACGGACTTTCTGTTTTCTGACTTTCCGTTTACCGGGATCCCATTTCCCGCTTCGCCATCCATTCCAAATCCCAAGAGCAATACTGAAGTACTGAAGCAATACTACATTTTCCCTTGTACTTCCATGTCACTCAGAGGGCATGATCCTATGGTCTGCAGATCCCATGCACAGTTGCCATGCAGCTGCATGGGAGCTGCACACACCTCCGTTGCCAGCACATTGTGCCGCGCAGAAACCGTGTGCATGCACGCATGTACAACCTTCACAAAGGGATCCGCAGACCGTAGGATTGAGCCCATTGGTTGATATGTAGATTCCTTTGCTAATCTGCAATCCAGTTCATCATAGGACAACAATTCTGAAGGTTAAGGAGTGGGCTAGTTGCCCAGTGATTTCAGTTTTTCATCCATTTGGTTTTTCAGTTTTAATTTCTCAGCTATCTATTAATTGGTTTACTCTATCCAATCAATCAGTTTGTAAGGTGCAGCAGACACGAACACGAACACGAACACGAACACGAACAAGAACACGAACACGAACACGAACACGAACACGAACACACACACACACATCCTTTCCCCAGAATAAATTTTTAGTTCTTCAATTTTACTCCACTACAAATGCCAGAACATCTCTATTAAAGTTGAGAACCCACAAAAACAGGTATACTCTATACCTGTCAAATTTCTGGTACCCAAACTGACTTGAAAATTTGGGGTACAAATTGGTCCCCAATATTGACCTTATTCAGGTGTCCGATGTCCTTGAATGTCCCGGAACATCGACTTCTGTTACCGATTTTTTAGTTTTCTGTCCCAATTTTTTGGCTTTACATACCGATTTTTGGACCAGTAACTGGAAAATCAATAAATCGACACCGAGAATTTGGGGATATTCAGGTACCCGACTGGTGATGTTAGAACCTGTTGAATACCCAAAACAGCACTAAAAAATGTGGGTACCCATTTCAGCTGGAACATCTATGTAACTGCTGTACATGGCTTTTTTTTTTTTTTTGCTAGGCAGGGCACCCAATCAGAAAATGATCAAACAACAACTTGCATATGGAATTAAAAGAAAATAAGATCTCCCAATAACCAATGAGAATTTGGCAGGGACTAAAACCTGAAACGGGTCAAGCTGCCCAAAATGGGAACAATCAGTGGATGAAAATCCAAACAGAAAGAATGAATGGAACAAAAGAACGAATGAAGAGGAGTGAAAAGATGGGGAACGGGTAATTGAATGAAGAGTGGTGCGATACTGTTCTGTACAAATTTTATTCCGTTTGCTTTATTTCAGGTGCCTTGTTGGTGGGAGCTGTGCACATGCTGAGGGTCTAACTCAGGGGTGCGAAACCTCAGGCCCGGGGGCCAAATGTGGCCTGTGGCAAGTTTTTATGTGGCCCCTTTCCACTTCCTGAATCTGGCCCTTCGATCTAGTTCTTACTTCCAATCACTGAAAAACGGAGCTCGCGGGAAGGGAGCAGAGACGAGGGCATGCAAACAAGACTAGGGGACAGTTGATCCATGAGTTGGGCCCCTCCTTTCCTTGATGGCAACCCTTAAACACCTCCGCCTCAACTTCTGTGCGGCCCTTGGAGCTTGTGCAAGTTTTCAAAGCAGCCCTCATGAGGGAAAAGGTTGCCCAACCCCTGGTCTAACAGATCGCCAGATTTGGGGTCAGGAAAGAATTTTCCCTCTGGGCAGATTGGCAGTTGACGCTGAGGATGTTTCACCTTCCCCCGCAGCGTGGGTGTGGCTCATCTGTTTGAGACATCTGGATCCTCTTTATCTAAAATTATTTCCTTTTCTTTCAGACATTGGTGTGCTCTGGCTGGTACTTGTAGCTATTGGTGGGATTTCTCTGTGCAGATGGTTGGGCTGTGTCAGGTCCTGCAGTGGTGCAGAAGGGCTGGATATGATGGCCCTTGAGGTCCCTTCCAGCCTTGTTTTTCAATTTAATTATTTATTTATACTAACATTTATATGCCGCCCCCTCCTGCCTCAGGCATCTCGGGGCAGCTCACAAAATATCTTTGACTCGATTAGAAATGGACCAGTTTATGCGTTTCAACTCTGTGTCTGGGAGTCTGCTTATAAAGAAAGTTGGAGGTTGGGATTCATCCTGAAGGCACTTACTGTGGATGGATGCCTTTCTACAGTGGCCATTTGATGATGGAAAGCATTGTTGGGTGTACTGATATATTTAAGGTGTGTCCATGTGCGTAAAGCGGGGGGCCACAATGGAGAGGGCATTCTCGGTGGCTGCACCGCGCCTTTGGAACTCCCATCTGGAGGAAGTGCGCCTGGCCCCAAGCCTGTTGTCATTCCGGCAGTGTTGAAAGACCTGGCTGTTCGCCCAGGTCTTTGGGGGGAGGAGGGGGGGATAGGGTTTTGTTTATCGCCCCTACCCTACCCTGTATATTGTTTTAATGTTTTTCAAGTTGTATTCCCGGGGCCCTGTTTTAAAGTATTTAAATTATTGATGTTTTAAACTGTTTTATATTTTATACTTCTTTTTATTGTGTTGGAAGTCATCCCGAGCTGTTCTCAGGAGGGGCGGGATATAAATGTCAAAATAAATAAATAAATAAATAAATAAATATTATTCCTCTTGTAACAAAGGAATAACCTCAATGTCTTGGCCAATATTCTCCTCTCCAGAAGCCAGCTCTAATGACCAGGCATAAGTGCGAGTAATTGTAGAGTCCAGATTGGCATGGGCCATTGGTAACCAATCCATTCCTTTGTGAAAGCTCTGCGGGGGAGACCCAACTTGAGAGCCGCCGTGTCTGAATTCTATTCTGTCAAGCAACTTTAATGGCGTTGCCTGCTAATCTCAGCAATGTGCACTAAGCACAGCAACAGCTCAGCATGAAGGGGTAATGTTCCTATATGATCCAGACCTGGTGAACTCCGTCTTTCATGACTGGAATAGCACTTGTGAAGGGACACGTGTGGCCATCGGAGTTTCTGAGCCATGTGTTTACTAGGAAATGTTTTCCCATTGAAGTAACAGCTGGGCTTCCTGGTTCCTCCCCCTCCCACATTTAAAGTGAGATCATTTATTTATTTTTTCTTTTGAATTATTGATTTTGTACCCCACCGATGAAGGTTCGGCATGCTTGTGGCTCAAACAAAGCCAGCGGCTGTATGATTATTTTTTTTGTTGCTACATTGCGTTCCCTGCCAGTTGTGTTCCCTGCTTCGCAGTAAGTGACACTCCCTGAACGCGAGGGAAAAAGAGGGGGGGGCTGGTGGCTGAACGATATGAGAGGGTTCACGGGTCTTGGGTTCAGGTTCCAAATCTACCACAGACTTAGGCCATTTTCAGTCCTCCCCCAACCCCCCACCCGTGCATATTTTGGCTGCGGGAGGGAATGCACAGCCAGGATGCACGTAGGGTGCTGCCAGTCTGAAAGTCCCCCTCCCCCCGCGCGGATTTGCCAGCAAACACCCAGTATTGTTGTGGGTGTTTTCCGGCAAAGCTGCGTGGGGGGGTTTCAGACCGGTGGCATCTTACGCATATCCTGGCTGCGCATTCCTTCCTGCAGCCAGAATATGCACGGGGGAGGGGGAAGGTCTGAAAGTGGCCTTACTTTGGACAGCGCTGAAACAGATCGCAAATGTATTACCTGCGGTTAATTACCGGTATTCTGATGAGCTTGGTGGTTATCTGATAGCTAACCAATTCCTGCTGAGGTTAACTGCCAAACTGAAATACCAGATGCTAGTGTTTATCGCACACTGTTTACTGAATTAGCATTCACCATTTGTGTATTATCAGTTAGCACATTACCATTTACTGAATTACCACATAACTGAACCAGGTCTGGAGGGAAGGCAAAAGGTATGTGGTATGTGCTAATGTGATAAACGGTAATTTGGTAAATGGTAATATGATTAACTGGATATCCATCAAATGGTACCCAGATACCATTAGCTAGGGTACTACAGTATCTGGGTGGATACTGGATAATAGTGGATAGGGGTGCACAGAAGACACACCTTTTGTTTACAAAAAACCCTTCGTTTTTTTTTTTTTTTCATAAATACCCATTTGTTTTCAGGGGTTTATTTGTTTTTATTAAAATATTTTAAAAATAATTTCAAAAATGAAAAGAAGAATCACTGTGCATGTCCAAATGGCTGCTGGATCATTCTGCCCTTGCGCACTCTTTTCCAAAACGGCACAGGCAGCGTTGGTGCCATTTTGGAAAAAGGACAGCTGGTCTGATGAGTTCTGCTAGCCAATAGAATGCTAAAGATGTCTGCTGAGTCTGCCTCCACTTCATCCTGCTTTCCTCCCTCCTTTCTGGAAAGGACTTCCAGACGGAAGGGGGGGGGGGGAGCTGAAGGGACGAGGTGGGCTTGGCACAGATTGTCAGAATTCTATTGGCTGCTAACTCCTGCTAGCCAATAGAATGCTGAAGATGTCTGCTGAGTTTGCTCCTTCTCTCTTGCTCTCCCCCCTCCCATTCCTGATAATTCTCTATCGGGGCTTTCTCAACAGCTTTCCACAGAGTCAACTCATGGTCCCAGGCTCTGTTCCCCGAGCTGCCAGCCCCAGACAAGATAAGAGATCTGGGGAGGGAACAGTGTGATTTATTCCTCCCTCGGTCCCCCTTTTATTTCGCCAGGTCAGGAGACCAGCCTAGTGCTGGGAGAGTGGGGGGAGTGAGAAATCTTGCATAAATCTAAATCATGGTTGCGATTTCTGTGAGATCTTGACCCTGACTCTCAATTCTAGCAAGATTTTTGGCAAGATGATTTTTGATTCTCGCTTCAGCCCTAAGTTAGATGGAATCTTGGGAGTCATCTACTCTCCAACCCCGTGCTTGGGTGCAGGATGACTACAGCTACATCATCCCCAACAAATGGATGTTCAGCCTCTTTTTGAAAACCTCCAATGATGGAGTGCCTATGGCTTTGCCCCCAATATAACAGGCTCAAGTATATCGTTGACTAGCTGACGTGTGTGAAAAAGTGGCGAGTATATTCAGATTAAATGCCACAACACTCTTTCAAAAGCCATGTTTTTCCGAGATGTTCCGACCTCATGTAACGTTTGGCTTGTGTAGTGATACACAACGGAAAGTCGGGGAGTTGTCCAACGTAGATCTGCGCTGTGAAAAGCCTGCAGAGAGACTGAAGCAAATAACTAGTTTTAGAAAGTTGGGGTCAATGCTTAAATGTTCTATTTTTAATTGTCTTTGTTCTTACTGAGTTTTTTTTTTTTTAACAATGAATGGCAAATCTACAATTCCTGAGCTTTAATTTGATATACGACTTGCATAACTTACATGACTGAAATTCTTATTTAATTAAATTATTTATTTATTGCATTTTACCCTGCCATTCTCCATAGACTCAGGACAGCTCACGTCCTTGAAAATATAAAATACAATCAAACACATTGAAATTTCTGAAAACCCCAACATGACCCCAACCACCCACTCACCCCTGCCTTTATCCCCACCTACCACCCATCAATCCTCTTCCCCAAGCCCCGACCCCTTGGCCCATAGATAGGTTGGGTGGCCATTGAACCCATTGTGAAGGACAGTTCTGTTCTTCCCAACCCTATTCCTGCCTGACAAACACCTGGACAAAAAGAAAAGTCTTACATCTTCTCCGGTAGATGAGCAGGCTCGGACTTACGCGAACCTCTAAGGGGAGGGAGTTCCATAATTGTGGGACAGCAATTGAGAACATCCCCCCCCATGCCCTTATTGTAACAACTTCATGGACAGTTGGCATGCACAAGAGATCTCATGGGCCACAATGGGACATAGGGGAAGAGATGGTATTTCAGATACCCAAGGCCCAAGCCTTCAATTATGCAGTGAACACAACTGGAAATTAATAGATCGGTTGGGTGGCTAGGGGTGGGAATATCGGTATCAGATAAATCTGATACCCCTTATAATCTGATTTGGCTGACTTTTTCTCTATCTATCCCTATCTGTATCTATATTTGCAATGATGCCAAGAGACCAAAAGATATCTTCCCGTCTGAGCCATCGCTCTGCCACGATCCAGATTGTATCTCACTTGACAAGTTATATTTGACACTATATAATAGACACTTTGTACAGTATATGATGCCCCGCGCTTTTATGGAAAGGGAAAAAGACAGCAATAAATTACCAGGAAGACGAAGTAATATAACGAAGTAATATAACTCCCCGGACTGCGGTTGTTTTATTTTAGATTGGAAATATACAGTGTTTCTTTCCCAGGCCATCAGAAAGGGCAAGATGTACTTTGTGGTATTGCAGTCTCCTGGATTCTTCCATGTTTACAGTAGAGCTGATTTGGTTATTTGTTGCCATTTGGGATCTGGCCAGATCCACAGTATCTGATATGCTTTGGCATGGTCCAGATACCAAATGGTATCCATTAATTTTTCACCAGATTAACTGGTTAACTGTTTTGCCATGTTACCACTTAATACCACAGTGTGCCATTAACTGTATTACTGTATTGCCATGTACTAGATTACCATATTTGGAGGGAGGGGTTTAATTAGATTAATGGGAGTATATTTAAGTCTCAGAATGGGGTCACATGGGCAATGTTTTGGGAGCCACTGGTTTAGAGAGAGCATCTGTGGACAATTCTTTTTGTCTCATGAAGTGGCATTGCCTGATACCATTCCTTGCTACTATGCTCTGATTTTTCACGTACTTTTATAAAATCCCAGTCTCATCACCAGATGTAGGTAGGATGAAATCAGTCCTGGTGCTGAAAATGGAATGCTCCTCCCCCCACTTCCTAGAACCCCCACTGTTCCAAGCCCCATCCCCTCCAACCCCCACCCCCATGTTGGCCCTTCATATTCTGGCAACCCCTGGGTGAGGTCATGAGATGGTTTGGTGTGCATTGCCACCAGTATGCTGATGACACCCAGCTTTTCCTCTCCTTTTCAACAAACCTAGGTCCTGCAGTCTTGGTGCTTTCGCAGTGTCTGTTGTCAGTGAGCGATTGGATGAGGCTGAGAAAACTGAAGTTGAACCTTGATAAGATGGAGGTGATGTTGATAAGTAGGGCAGCTGAGGTGATGGCCCCCCTGTGGAAGGGATCCGCCCCCCGCTGGCCCCACAGATGCGGAGTTTGGGGCTCCTGTTGGACCCTGGCCTCCACCTGGATTGTCACATGGAGGCGGTGGCAAAGGGAGCCTTTCACCAATTACATCTTGTGTGTAGGATCCAGCTATATGTTTCAAACTCCGACCTGGCCACCCTCATACATGCATTCATCGCCTCAAGGCTAGATTACGGCAAAGCGCTCTATGTGGGGCTGCCCTTAGTGATGACTCAGAAGCTGCATCTGGTGCAGAATGCGGTGGCCCATCTCCTGATAGATACATACCGTAGGGAGCGCATTACACCAGTGCTCCGGGCTCTGCACTGGCTGCCTATAGCATTCTGGGCCCAATTCAAGGTGCTGGTTTTGACCTTTAAAGTCCTACACAGACCGCCTCACCCCACCCCATCCCCGGACCCTGGAGTGACCTCTGCAACCTGCCGGGGGCACCTTCTTGGGAGGTCCCCCAGGTGAACCGGGGGGGGGAAACGATGGAGAGGGCATTCTCGGTGGTTGCACCGCGGCTGTGGAACTTGGTCCCAGAGGAAGCTCACCTGGCTCCCAGCCAGTTGGCCTTCCGTCGGGCCTGTAAGACCTGGCTGTTTGTCCAGGCCTTTGTGGGAGGGGGAGAGGGAGTAAGGGTGGGGGAGGGGTTTGTCTGCCAGTGTGTTTTTTTTACCTCTTTTATTGTTTGTTTTTACAATGTTTTAGTAACCCCTTTTGTATATTGTGCTTTTTTTACAAACTTATTTCTAAATGTTTTGTGAGTTGCCCTGAGCTGCTGTAAAACTGGAGGGAGCGGGATATAAATAGTTAAATAAATAAAATAAATAAACTCTTTCCCCCACCTCATCTGTCTCCCCTCTTCCTATAAATATAGCCAGCGAACTATGTTTCCTGTGTTTTCTCCATTGACAGCAAGGGAGGAAATGTGGTGAATGGGGAGGGGCAGAGGAGGACCCTCAATATTGCTGAGGAATCCCTACATGGAAACCAGTGGTATAACTCTTTGGAGGGAGCAGGGGAAGCCATTTGACTAAGGCTGAAAATTAAGACTGGGATTCGTAGTCGGGATTCCCAATCCCAAACTCAACACGCTCTATACTGAATCACACTAACTTTCATGGAAGGGTTGAGATTAGAGCTAAAACAAGTACCTGCAAAAATGATTGAATTTATGTCCTGCTCTTTCCGAAAGGCTCAGGATGGCTTACAATAATGAAAACATAATATGATTAAATAACCTTAAACTACATTAGAAAAAACAACAACCTGTACCTTCAACCCAAAATCACCCACTCCACCCCTGACCTCCCAATAAACCCCCCACCCAGTCCCTATCCTTATCTAAAAATGTGTAAATCCATCAAATTCTGGGTACTCAACCTGACCCTCCACTTCTGAGTGCTAATCAGTAGGGATGGGACACTAGGGAGAATACCGGATTTACCAGTATTGGATCTCCCCAGTACCGGATTTACCATTATTGGCATACCGGATTTTTAACATTGGCTGCTTACTGTTTTTTTTACATTGCAGCTATTTACTTCAATGGCCGCAATGTAAAAAAACTGGTAAAGTGGCCAATGTTAAAAATCCGGAATGCCGATACCGGTGATTATCGGATTATTGAATTAATCTGATACACCTGATTATCGGGTGTATCGGATTTATCCAATACCGATATTCCCACCCCTACAATCAGTACCCAATTAATGCCAGATGGGTTACGAAATGTCCACATTTTCTGACCTTGGATCCCAGAATACTGACTTCCAGTACTGATTTTTTAAGTTTCCATCTCAATTTTCTAAGTTACTAACCTTTTTATTTTATGTTATTTATTTTTTTACTATTTTACCATATCAATTTCCTGGTTTATCAATCATTAATCAGAAAATTGGTAAGAGCAGCAACGATAATTACCAATTTGGGGGGGTAATCAGGTACTCGATTGGGATTCAGGTAGCCATAGAGTATCACAGTACTCAAAATAGCAGGTATTTCTCACGAGTAATCAATCTGGTACTCGTTTCAGCTCTTTTCAAGGAAAATAGTAATACACAGATGACCATCTTTGACCCTGTGGATGATAAAGTAAATTAATTCAAAGTTCATTATTAAGGGAACCTGCACGGAAATTTTCTAACAAGAAGGCAGAATCAAATAAGAGAGAGCAGGAACCCAGAGAGGTCATATGGAGCCCTCTTCATTGATATGATTAAAGAGGACAATAAGTGACTAAGTAATAATCATGTACAGAGCCTAGAGAAGTCTGCATTAAACTACTGCGCTCGGCAAGTTTTTCATGGGTGACCAAATGACCTCAGATTTTTTCCATCTGCTCCTGTTAAGCGGGGTCATTTTTCCCATCAGTGTTGCTGTGAAAAATTAATGCAGCTGTTCCAAAGGGAGAGAGGAGAAAGGTGTATCTTGTATAGAGGAGAAAAGGCACTACCTTCAGGCTGATTATGGGAAACATGACGTCAAGAAACTTCCTCATTGGTAGAGAGGGCAGGACGGGGGTGGGTGGGTTGAGGTCTAAAATTACAGGAAGTTAGATTTTGTTTCGATATCAGGAAAAACTTCCTATCAGTAAGAGCTGTGCGACAATGGCCCAAGCTGGGGTGGGCTGAGCCCATGCTCTGCATTTCTAAGGTTCCTAGTTCAATCCCTGGCATCTCCGATTCAGGATCTTTAGTAGCATGCTTGGGTGAGTCTTCTACTGGGGGATTCATTCCTGGAGGGTCTCGGGTAGTACGTCTGGGTGAGATCTCTGCCAGGGATCCTGGAGCACCAGATTTGAAACCCTGCTGCCATGTCAGGTTGTGGCAATACTGGACCATTGCTCTGAGTCAGGCAGCTCCTTGTATCCTTAAGCTTCCTAAGGAGGTTGTAGACTCTCCATTGCTGGAAGTTTTCAAAAAGAGGCTGGACAGTCATTTCTTGGGGATGCTGTAGCTGTTGTCATCCTGCATGCAAGCAATGGGTTAGACTAGATGGCTGTAACAGGGCACGGTTTAGCCAAGGGTAAGTCTTTGCAGAACCAGTCCCCACAAATCACTCTTTCTCAAAGGAATTAGCTTCAAAATGCCTTTTACATAAGTATTCGAATCTTATATACAGTCTCCAGTGCCACCAGGTACTGTCTCACAGTAGTCACAGCCCTTGTGGGTTAGACACAGTCCTGCCTGCACTCTGGCTCACCTGTTTCGGCTGCTGACTCATCCGCCTACACCCTGCAGTCGCGGTAACCCGCCCCGATTCATCCGCCTACACCCTGCAGTCACGGTAGCCCGCTCCGACTCATTAGCCTACACCGTGCAGCCGCGGTAGCCCACCCCGACTCATCCGCCTACACCCTGCAGCCGTGGTAGTCCGCTCCGACTCATTCGCCTACACCGTGCAGCCGCGGTAGCCCGCCCCTCACTCGGGCAACTCCCTCTGAGTGGGATTTCCTGAGGCAGAGCTCTCCCTTGGCTCCTGCCACCTCACAGTCCTTGCCGTGCCTCTGCTGCTCACCTGCTGGTCAGGCACAGCCCTTCCCGGAGCCAGCTCAGGGCAGAGTCCTTTCTGGCTCACACCTCTGGAAACTTTGGGAGACAGCTCTTCCCAGCTTCTGTCTTCTCCCAAGTCTCTCCCAGATGCAGTTCCGAGGCAACGGGTGTTTTTACTTCTCCTGCATGTTTACTGTTACATCCTGAACTTTCTGCATGTCTAAATCACTCACCCAGAGCTTAAGTATCCGAGTTTTTGAACTTCTGCGTAGAACTTCTCCCAGAACTTTTGTGTGTAAAAAATTCTCCTGGTAAACTGCTTTGCTCCAGGCAGCTCTGATCACTTGGTTTCCATGGCAACCTGTCACATCTACAGCTGCGGCTACTTTAGGCTGCCTCAGCTGTAGAACTTACTTGAATGCATCCAGAACTTACTTGTGGGCTTGTAAACTAGGGATATGCGAACACGGTTCGAATGTTCGGAGTTCGGACTGAACTCGGTCTGCTCAGATGTCCGAACTGAACGTCTGAACTGAACTCGAAAATGACCGAACAGTTCAGTCATGTTCAGGTGAGTTTGGGGGCTGGGAAAACATGACTTTTGGTAGGAAAAACGTGACTTGAAGAGAAGACTTCCTGGCACCAGGGGTGGAGACCAGGGGTTGTTTCAGGGCCAAATTATAGCAATACCAAAAAAAATCTTCAAATTTGGTATCAGTATCGGTAGCGCTATTTTCGAATGTTCGGCCAAGTTTGGCCTAACCAAACTCCGCCAAACCGAACAACTGAACCCGAACTTGGGTTTCGAACCTAACGTCCGAACATCCGAACCGCATTCTGTTCGCACATCCCTATTGTAAACCCAGAAGATTGAAAAATCCGGAACTTTAAGGTGTGTGTAAAAATGTCCAGTGATTTATGCATAGGGCTGACTCAGCTACACCCAGCCCAGGTGCTAGGCATCAGGCATGCTCCTCCACTCTTGGGAGCACCTGAGCCTACAGTAGCACCTGCCTCTGCCGCTGTTGCAAAGTGCTTTGAAGGGCCAGTGTTTCACTTTGGCCCTTTTCACATGAGATGCCCCCACCCATCTCCACGCTGTTTTGCATGGAGATAGGTGGAGGCCCTCATGGAAAAGCCATGGGGGATGGGTAGGGGTGCATTTGTGCTCCCGCGCTACACCCATCTCCACCCATCACCCACGCACGGAGCAATGGGATCCAACGCCAGATACTCCAGGGGTGGATATGGGTGGAGGTGGGTGGAGATGATCTCACAAACACCCACCTCCACTCACCGCGGCCACACACCCATCCCCCCCACCACCATGGTTCCATTTAAAAACAGCCTAAAAACACCTCCATCACCCTCCCCAATCGATCCCTGCCACTAAATGCTTGGCCAAATAAAAAAAAGTCCTACATTCCAACTGCACCCTACTACAATGACTCTTGAGATCCCTTCCCATTCTCCATTTCTATGTTTCTAAGTTTTGAAATCAGTTTCAGACGATCATTATTGGCACTGGGAGCCGAAACACATATCAGTGGCAAATACACTGGGTCCAACAAAGTGGATACATTTGATGATTTCCCCCTCTTCACACTGGGTCCAACAAAGTGGGTACAGACAGGGTTGCGATGAGAGCAAATGTTCCTGTTCCAAAGGGAAGTACCGATTGCTTGAGAGTGTCTATCGGTGCTTGGTCAGTTTCCGGGGATTTCACACTTTTGCCATTTTTCTGTCACTTTTGTCACTGCCTGGAACTTTTTTTGTCACTTTCATCAATGGATGTCAATACATCCATACTCTTGTTGGATGGGGGGGTCATGATCCTGACTGGTATTTCCTATGCTTATTAGGGATGGGCGAACGCGGTTCGGATGTTCGGAGTTCGGACCGAACTCGGTTTGTTCGGTTGACCGAACTGAACTTCCGAACCGAACTCGAATTTCCAACCGAACCCAACCGAACCCAATTTCCGAACTCCGTTCTGTTCACCCATCCCTAGTGGCAACACACACCAAAAAAACTGGTTCTGAATGGCCGAACTTGGTTCGGAAGTTCAGAATTCGACCGAACTCAGTCTGTTCGGTCGACTGAACCGAACTCGAATTTCAAACCGAACTGAATCGAACCGAATTTCCGAACTCGAATTTCAAACTGAACAGAACCGAACTGAATTTCTGAACTCCGTTCTGTTCGCCCATCCTTAATGCTTATTGCTGCCTGGAGTCACGAGGTTTTCTTTACATCTCAAAATGGAGTCACGCAGGAAAAAGTTGGTGAGCCACTGCCTTAAGGTGCAGGGAATGGATTGTCCACAAGTGGAGAGGGTCAGGGTGAGGATACAGAGGGGATGGCGGACATCTGCAAGGAAGTGCAGTTAATTGGAGGAAGGACCATTCTGTTAGGGAAGAGGTGATCGCCTGAACCGTTCAGATGCTCATTTCTCCCCTGTGAATCCACTGGGTGAGAATCTGCTGGATGCAGTTCAGCTAGGCCAAAAATGGGCTTTGAAAAAGTTTTCTCCTGATTCTCTTTTTAAAAAATCTCCCTCGAAAGGCTTGCAAAGTCTCTTCCGGGGAGTTGGGTGCCACCCGCTCCTGGCAGCCCAAAGGCTTAGCCCCGGCACAGAATAGACTGGGCCATTCATTTATTTGCAGAATAATAGGGGGTTATTAACCATTTAATTAATAAAGATTCAATGGGAGGGCTGAAAAAGCTTGGCACAGATTGCAAGTGCTGGTATTATAAAGGATTTGTAAATCAATGGAAGAGGAGTAAGGAATGAAGTCAAATTGATTAGCGGGGAACAAAAGGAGGGAGATGAAGAGGGAGTCTCGCAGCCAGACAGCTCCTTCCTTTAAGAGGGAAAACAAGAAAACAAAGTCTTCCTTCTGTCAGCTGAAGAGCAGAGCCCTATATACCTTGAAACTTGCAAAGTAGGCCTTTCTGCACATGGCTCGGACGGGACCGGGCAAACACCCCGCAAGGCCGAGAGATTGCATCTGCAGGGACAGATTGATAAAGGGAAATACGAAATTCCTGATGTGCAGTTCGTTATCTTCCCAAGTGCTAGCGTTAATTAGGTAAGCCCCAGAGCGCCTCCAAGAGGCAGCTCTGTGCTATTACACCTGATGGAGGAAATACGGGTGTAATTTGGGGGGCTGGATGTTAGGATGACCATCCCTCTGGGTTTGAGCCCGTTTCCTCAGCTTTTCCAGGATAAGCTACGGGAAATTTGTGGAGGAGGATATAGTAGGAAGAGGTGGGGCAAACAGCATCCCCTGACCCCTTTACTGTCCTGGCTCCACCCTCTTCAGAGTGTTATGACATCACAGTGCTCCATATGGGGCTTGGCCATGTTGGAAATGGGGGCTGGGGGGGAAGTCTCTTTACACCACCTCTTCTTCAACATGTCCCTGCCTCCTTTGAAGAATCATAAGGCTGCAGTTGGGCTCAAACAAGATCTTGCATATCTCGAGAATCTCGTTGAGACGCAGCCACCTCTTTTATTCCTGAGATCAAGAATGAGACAAGAATTGGCCTATCTGGAGAACCTGTTCTTGTGAGAGTCTCAAAAAACACAAGAATGCTCTGTGTATGCACAAAATGGCGGCCGAGGCCATTCTGTACGTCCACAGCTCTTCTCCAAGATGTTGCGAGCCACGCCAGCACCATTTTTTAAAAGGGCAGCCAGTTCCATGCATGTACAGACCAGTTGCCCTTTTCCAAAATGGTGCATTTGGCATCTTGGAAAAGGGCAGCAGATGCGCAAAGTGTTTTAATTTGTTTTGTTTTGTTTAGACTCTCACGAGATCTCAAATGGTTAGTGAGTTCTTCTTAAGATCTTGCTGATGGTTCTTGATTCTGGTGAGATTCTCGCGAGAGTCGGGCCAATTCTCGTTTCAGCCCTAGGCCACGACACTCTGAAGGAGGCGTGGCCATATCCCTAAGGGGTGGGACAATCCTTTTGCTCCGCCCCCTTTTGGTCTAAGCTTCTAAGATGCTCAACATAGACCCTGAAAATTGAAGAACTAACAACCCCACACCCGCTCCCTTTTTTTAGAAAGAGTGGACAGATTTTCCTTCCCTCTTCCTCCACCCTAGCAGCTGCCACCGCCTCTTTCAAAATGACACCCCCAGGGAGGAGAAGGGATGCATGGGTTAAAGAGTGAGGGGAGACTGAGAGGGAGGAACCATGGTGAAAATGAGGCATTGGGATGGGGACCCTGGGAGAGGAGGCTGGTATGGGGTGTGGGGTAGGCTATTAGGGGTTTGCGGGGAGCAGTGATGGAAGCTGGGTGCCAAGAAATATGAGGGGAGGATGTGGCTGTGTTAGGCGATCCACGAGACAGAAGGCAATGGTGTGGCTGTGCTGGTGGGAGTGGGGAATAGGAGGGACAGCTTGGCTGAGCTGAGGGGACCAGGAGGCAGGGACAGGACAGTATGGCTGTGTTGGGGTCTTCCAGGGAAGTTAGAAATGGATGGGTTGATTGTGACCAATGTACTGGAAGGTAGGAGGGGAAGGAACAGTGTTCCAGGCACGATTCAAGGTGTTGGTGTTGACCAATAAAGCCTTAAATGGCCTGGGCCCTACATACTGAAAGGACCGCCTCCCTCATTATGTCCCTCCATGGTCTCCAAGATCAGCTGAGAGTAATCTCCTGTAAATTCCATCACTGGCCCAGCTCTGTATGACCCGGGCACTGAGAGAGGCACTCTCAGTGGCTGCCCTACAACTTTGGAACTCCCTGCCCTTGGAGGTTCTGCATAGCCCTAGTATGATTCAGTGTAAGACCTGTTTATTTAGCCAGGCATTTAACAGGAAGGGTTAGGACTGGGGAAGATTATGGGCTATTTATGTGGGTTTTAACTCTTGTATTTTATACATTGTTTTTTGTCAAGCTGTTAACTATGCCCCCCAAGCCTTTTTGGATAATTCGTATTTATTATTATTTATTATTAGTTATTATTATTATTAATTTATGTATTTAGTAGTAGTAGTAGTATTAGTAGGAGGAGGCGGCATTCTTTATGCAAAGCTTAATAGGAAATGCCTTATGTTGGGGTCACGTCAGCCTGTGACCTTGTTTTGTCTGTGAGGTTGCGTTACCACCTGCGGCGGCAGTGGCGGCAGTGGGAGGGGCGAGGGAAGACGTGCCAGTACGGAGGAGCCGGCTGACAGGAAAAGAGCCAGTGCGAATGGGGATCTGCCACGGCTTCTCTCATGTATGTCAGGGCGTAAAATCCTGCCCTGACATGCGCGAGAGAAGCCGCGGCAGATCCCTGTTTGCACCGTCTCTTTTCCCATCGGCCAGCTCCTCCTCAATGCGACGTCTCCCCTCCCGCTGCCGCCACCGCCACCACATATGGGAATGCAGCCTTATCCTGTATCACCTCCGGAACTACACCAGACAGACAGACATGTGATACCTCGTTGTAAAGGTCTCACTCAGACAAGGCCAAATGCCCACCCCCGTGTTTGTGTGTCAAAGGGTTCCAGAGATATGAGGGTCTATAAACCCCTAATGGCACGGTACAGCCATTATGGCTCCCTGACTGGCTGTCCCTTCAGACATAGCCTGTCACAATGGCTGTGACGTGGGCGTGATGTCATGGTGACCGGTGACCAGGGGCCTTAGTGCTAAATGCCAGGGCCAGAGGGCAGTGGGGGCTCGGGGCAGGGTATAGACAGCAGGACCAGTGGGGAACGGAATAGGCCGGCGGGGGTGGTGAGGGCGGGGCAGGGAGGGGGAGGCATAAAGAACACCTATGTTTTGTATGTATGGACGTTCTGGCATTAATCTTTCCTCCCTTGTTTATATAGCGCCAGCACTGTACCATCGCCATATGAGAGCACCTTGTCAAGCAGAGACAGGGCACATAATCATACAACCACTTAGGAGCTTGTAAGTAGTTTCAGGACTATGGCCCAAGTCTGCAAGGAATTGTTGGGGGAGATTTCGGCTCCTGGTATCCATTCTGCTTCTCCCTAGGGTAAATGGACTCAGTGGAAAGGTAGTTTTGATGTCCGGTCTCCTGGGTCAAAATTTGCTGCGCCTTCTAAACCTCCCACGGACTGTGCCTGCGGTCCATGACCTACTTACTCCGGAATACTCTGGAATTACTCCAGAATACTGAAAATACTCTGGAGTAAGTAGTTCGTGGATCATGACCTGTGTGTCTGCCTCTTTGTCACTAGGGCTGTAGCGGAATATCGCAGCGGTAGCTATTTCCGGCGGAAACAGTGTTTCCGCAATTAGTGGAACGGCATGGCAGAGGCTTTCATTCCGCGGTTTCATTCCGCGGTTCCGCGGTTCCGCTTATTTAATTCCGCAACTTAGTGGAATCGTGGAAACATGACATTTTCGCGATTTCCGCAATTCCGCCAGCACCAAAAAATAGCAGAATAGCGGTTTTCCGCGATTTCCGCAATTTTTCCACGATTTTTACGCAATTCCGCGATTTGCAGAATTCCGGCGGAATTAGCAGAATATCCGCAGAAAAGTCGTGGTGTGGCGCGGGCAGTTCCAAAATGGCGGAACAGAATCGTGGCACGGTAAAAGCTGCTGCCGCATCAGCCCTGTTTGTCACAGACACACACAGACAGATATCTCTCTCCACCCCACCCCACCCCACCCACCTCTCTCTCTCTCTCTCTCTCTCTCTCTCTCTCTCACACACACACACACACACACACACACACACACACACACACACAGAGTGTCCTAAGAATACACACCCACCCACACCCAGCCCCTTTGCAAAGTGCCTCCAAATGCTACCATCCTAGCATGTGTTTTCTAGGGATGAAACAAGATTTTGCAAAAACCAGAATTCCTCTCGAAATCACAGTTCCCGAGATCATCTTGGTTGAATCAAGAAACTATCAGTACTTGTCAGTGTCTCGATGGACATTTCATTTCCCAATTTACTGATAATGGGATTACCAGGTTCCTGTCATCCTCTGCCATTTACCGCTTTGCCGTAAATTTCAAATCCCAAGAGACGATACTGATGTATTTCGACATTTTTTCTATCTTCTGCAAACCACTTTCTTTTGTACTTCCTTGTCCCTCGTTGGCTGCATAGATTCCTTTACAAATCTGCAATCCAGTTGTAGATTGGCCAAAGCAAAGGGGAACAACATACAACAACAATTCTGATTGGAGAATCAGAGTGGAGGCACTGTTTTTTTTAAACTGCCTTTGTGCAGGCAGGGGGGAGGTTAAGGGGTGGGCTCCCACAATCAAGCACTACTTCCACAGTGATTGACTCAAGTATGTGGTAAACAATGGGGTCGATCCCATGCGAGGAAACCATGTGCATGCACCTGTGGGCGGGAGTGTGCACGGGATCTGCGGGCTATAGGATTGGCCCCAATAAATAAACCGAAACCCAATAGTAAAACAGTACCCTCGGCAATGTAGTAAGCGGTAAATGAATGGTACATGGTAGGTACTAAACAGTAAACAGAAAGTCGGTAAATTGAGACAGTATCTCGTGGTATTTTGAAAACCGAGCAATCATATTGTTGTTGGTAAACCGTTTGGGAAATCGCTCCCATTTCCTGAGATGACAAAATTACTTGGAAAGCCAAATTTAGCTGCTCATTTCAACCCTAGTGTTTCCCCATCCAGCTCCTATTACCTCTCCAGCTCACTTGTCTACACAGGTAAAAAGCTTTCTTAATGAGTTTACTTTTCACCCTTTGCATTTATCAGAATGAATCCAGGGTGCTGATTGGTTATCGACTGGCAAGAAGTGAGTGATTTCCCTATACAGCATCCTGACTGCGCCGGTCACAACTTGGAGAGAAAAGAAAGGGCCAGCAGAAATGGCTATTGGCTGGAACTGTTGATTAGAGTTTAAAATCAGTCTCTGCCAGGGCTTTATTGACCACTTTGTTAGATCATTAATTACCCTTAGGTTTGCACCAGGCCATTAACTAACAACCTTGTCATTAGCGCTTGGTGATTGGCCAATCTCTCCTTTGGATTCCTGCACTGAACAACCAGATCCTTTAAAATCCTACAAAATGTGAAGCGCGAGCAACATTCTTTGCTTGCTTTTTTTTCTATTGGCTCATAGACATCGTGTCAATCTCATGGGTGAATGAACTGGCAGCACGTTGAAAACCAACAAAAGAACAAAGTACTTATTCACACAGTCCATAAATAACCCATGGAACTCATTGCCAGGGGATGTGATGAAGGCCAGTAGAAAAACTGGGTTCAAAAAAGGACTGGAGACGTTCTTAAAGGATAGGTCCATAAGGAGCTATTATCATCTGACTTGGCTATGGGATGGAAGCTGAGGTGTTTGACTGTTGGGGGCTGGGAGTGAATAGCAGGAAAGGACCCCATTAGGTTTGCTGGGTAGTTCTCAGAAGCAACCAACCAAAGGTAGCCACTTTTGGGGACAAGAAAGTGGGATGGATGAACAATTGGTCTGACCCAATCTAGTGTCTCTTAATTTCTTAAGTATGATGAGCATTGCAACACCACTCTGTCGTTTCCATTCATGCCATTCCCAATGCCCCATGGGTATCCTTGCTTGCCTGTGCCAAGCCGTAGCATCAACACTTCCTATTTCCTAGCCCTGACTGATGCCAGCTGGCTCCTTCCTTCCCTTTCACACATGGTACGTGGTTTGGATAGTGGTCCCCACAAGACGCAAATTAGCTTGGGACCCGCCTGTCCTTTAATCTGGGCAAAGAGCTTTATATTCTGTTCCCAGTTCACCTGAATCATCTCTTTCCCCAGGGAGGGTTTTGTCCAGTACAGAGAGCAGTGTGAGCCGTCCCTCCTACTTTCCCAGGAGAGCAAAGTCTGACTTCCATCCTCTTGGCATTGCAGAAACACAGCTGGCATCATGGCTGGTGGTGCTGGGACCATGGGATAAAACTAACAGTAGGGCAGAGAGTCAGAAATTAGTTTCATGCACACAATCATAAAAACTCACTCACTCACTAGGACTCCTGGTCCAATTAAAGTTATCATCTGAGTTGCTTTGCTCCATCCCAGACAGTCAAGAAATCCATGCAAATCAGTCTCAGTCCCCGGGCTCTGAATCAGTCCCTGCGGTCAGCCTTTCTCAAGGTCCCCTGGGTATCCTGGGGGGCGATGATGGAGAGGGCGTTCTCAATGGCAGCACCAAGTCCATGGAACTCCTGGCAGAGGCCTAGATGGCCCCGGACTGCCCCTCCTTCCGATGGAGGTGCGAGACCTGGCTGTTTTGCCAGGCTTTTGATGTCGGAGATGTGTGGGGGCAGTGGATTAGGGTGACTTTGGGGTTTCACACCCTCCTATGTTTTATGATGTTTTATAATATTTATATTTATTATTGTTACATTTTATTGTTTTGTATTAATTGTAAGCTGCCCCGAGCTGCCCAGGCAGGAGTAGTAGGGTATAAAATTGTTAAAATAAAATAAATAAATATCAGTCAGAATTGTGGCCCCCCACTTTCAGAACCTACTTAAGGGTCCCGATCCACAGTTTGGGAACTGTTGGCATAAGCCTTCTTTGCAGGGGAAAGCCAGCCCAAAATACCAATCATAGGACAGCACAGTCCTTGCAGGTACTGGGGGAGGTGCGATACCTCAGTGGTTAAAGCACTTGAGTAGACCTGAAATGAGTACCCACAAAAAACGGGTCCATCGGTTGGAATTGCAGTACTCGAATCGACCCAGTAACGTCGGGTACTATTCTGTACCTGATGGGTTAGGTAGCAATTTTCATTTTTTCGTCCTGATTTTTTGACTTCTGGTACCTGTTCTTCAACATTCTGTCCTGATTTTTTCCAAGTTCTGGTACTGTTTACCATTTACCAATAGGTAAAACAGTAAATCAGTAATTCAGTAAATGGTAATACCTAGTATTTTGGGGTGATTGGGTGTCCAACTTAGTATTCGGGTTTATCCATGGGTAGCAAATAGGCAAACTCTATTATTTATTTATTTATTTATTTATTTATTATTTTGATTTTTACCCTGCCCTTCCCACCAATGGTGGCTCAGGGCAGCTTACAACATCAAAATATAATATACAAATTAAAAATAACAAAAAATATAATCATATAAAATTCCGCCAACCCCACACCAACTCCCAACCCCTCTCCACCCTAACCTCCTAACTCATCCCTATCCCCTCACAACACCCCTTCCCCTAACCCCCAGTGCCAAATGCCCTTGTGAATGCAAATTGTTTTGCACGGTCTCCTAAAGGCGCTAAAGCCCAGACATAAACGAACCACGGGAGAAGGAGTTCAACAGCCACGGAGCAGTGGACGAGTATGCCCTCCTTGCCGTGGAGACCAGGTTAAAATCCGGTACCTCCATACAGGCATTTCCCACTGACCGCAAAGGTTTCAGTGGGACATGGTAGGCCCCATAACTTGAGTACATCCCATAAGATTGTACATTCAAACCCTCGTTTGTCTCATACCGGATGATTGCCTCTAATCTACCCACCCATGAATGGGTCTCTGATCCATTGGGTTGGAGAAGTCAAGGGTGATTGGACATTGTGCTGGCCACATCATTCCACCGTGCAGCATAAGCCACAAAAACTGGTGTATTTCAGCCACACGAGGCTGATTTACTTGAACAGACCAAACTGATAGCATGTTCTGGACCTGAACAATCCAGTTTTGCTGCCGTGCTAGGTTAGGTCTGCTGCTTTCCATCCCAGACTTTCTTTTTAATTTTTTTTTAAATCTCTCTTGAAATTTAATCATGTCAGAGTTCCACTGCCGGCGAGAAACACACACAACAGAATCATGTATCATTTTTAGAGTATGTGCCTCGCAGACAAATCTCAACCCTCCGAATCACATTATGGAGACAATAATAGCAATAAGAAGAATGACAACTTGCGGGAAGAGAAGGGTTTATGTCTGTATCCGACCCGCAATGACATACCATTCTCTTTCTCAGAGGGCAGTCTATGCTAGCGCATCACATAGGATTACAGTCTGTGCGGGCAGATGCAAATCACTTCTTGCCTGGGGTTGCAATCTTGTCAGAGTTCATAAAGATACGCACAGAGAGTTGTGGCCAGCCAGTAGTTTCTAGACCTGAAATGACAAATTGCGGCGAATGCTGTTTCCATCGAAAACAGGTCATTCACCTTCATTCGCGCAACACAGAAACTTACTGCCTTTTCTGCTGTTTTTGCCATTTGTCATTATTTTTCATGAGTTGAACAAAGCTGCTACAGAGATGATCTCAAGCTCCATGTATCCCCTGTGCACCCCCCAGGGCTGTGGAGATGCAAAAGTGATGGCTAAATGTTGGGAAAGTGATGAAAATCGCCATAAAAACGTTGTAAAAAGTGCTACAAAACTGTCGTAAAAAACCCCAAAGTCCTGGAAACTGTTGTAAAAATTCCCAAAAGTGACAAAAATGAAAAAAAGACAAAAAATGCCAGAAAATGACAAAAGTGACAAGAAATGATGAAAAAAATCACAGGCACCAATATCAATAATTGCAGAAGCACAGAATCACCGGAGACTGACAAAGTACCAATGACCACTAACGAAGACTACCGAAATGTTGGTATTTCCCTGCGGAACGGGAACACTTGCTCTTGTCTCAGCCATAGTATTTTCATGGGAGCCCCCTCAGGAAATAACTAGGTGGGACATATGTTCCATAGATGCAATACTAAGAACACTTTGTTCTAGAGAAGTCCAATCAAAGTCATTGGTAGTGTGGGCACTACTCAGACTAAGTGGCTTCAGGACTGTGGTAGCCAGTGCTAGTCTTCCCTTACAAATCAGTAGTCAATGAATGCTCACACAGAATCATAAATTAAGAGTGGAAGGGACCTTGAGGATTTTCTAGTCTGACTCCCTGCTCAAGGCCAGGATATAGTGTGGAGGCTTATTATATCATAGCACTTTAGGTGGTCAAAGTACTTTACAATCCTTATCTAGTTCCCATAGGACATGGTAGAACTAGAAAAGGTACAGAGAAGGGCAACAAAAATGATAAGGGGTATGGAATGGCTCCCGCATGACAAGAGGCTTGGTAGGCTAGGACTCTTCAGCTTGGAGAAGAGACAACTGAGAGGGGATATAATAGAAGGTTATAAAATCATGAGTGGTGTGGAACATGTAAATATGGAACGGTTATTTACCCTCTCTAATACCGCATTCACACCTTACGGCAGCGCAGCAGCGGCACTTCCGCAAGGAGAAGACACGATGGGGGAAGGACGCGGGGGCTGTCACAGCTTCTGGTGTGAATGAGGTTCTGCCGTGACTGACAATACTCGCGAATGATAGAATTTCCTGTCATTCGTGAGTATTGTCGCAGCAGAACCCTGCTCGCACGGGAAGTTGCGACTGCCTCCTCCTCCTTCCCCTGCCACGTCTTCTCCTTGTGGGAGTGCTGCCGCCACACTGCCTTAAGGTGTGAATGTGGTATTATAATACTCAAACAAGGGGAAACTCCATGAAATTAACTCGTAGCAGATTTAAAACAAATAAGAGAAAGTATATTTTTCATTCAGCGCACAATTAACTTGCATAACTTACTGCCTGAGAAAGTGGTCACGGACGGTAGTGTAGGTAGCTCTAAAAAGGTATTGGATAAGTTCTTGGAGGATAGGTCCATTCATGGCTATTAACCAAGTCGGTTTATCTCTCTGTCTTTTCCTTGCCATTGCTAAATCCTTCGTTTAATAAGCTGTCCTCGCCCATCCTCTATGGTACATTTCCCTCCAACCTCTGGTTCAGCTCCATCATGCTCCCACTTCCACCTATTTTCTCATTTCTCAATGGACTCTATTCTAAAGCTGAAATGAATACCTAATTTGGTAACCTCAGGTAATAACTGATATTCTGGATAGTCAAACCGTTATCTGATTGGTAACGAAGTACTGTTATCGGTTAACTAACTTTCTGACATCCCAAATAATATCAATGATACCATTATTGGTTAACGGATTTACTGTTCTACTGCATTTCTGATTTACTTCCAGGTTTTACTTGTTTACTTTGTTTCAAACTATCATTTTTTGAACAGGCACAACCCTCTCCTCCTTCCTTGACTATATAAGAGTACTTCCCTCCATTTTGTCTTTGCGGGGTGTAGGAGTCTGTGGAGAGGGAGGGTAGGAGTAGCTGTGGAAAGAAAGGGAAACTCACAAAGCGACAACGCAGTAGACGGCAAAAAATGGGTAATACGGTAATCGGTAACAGGATATGGCAAGCAGTAACACATGCAGTAAATCAGTACCAATTGGTTACTAACTGTTAACTGATCATTACCAGATTGGTTTGGTTATCACAAATCTGACAGTTACGGATTCACACGGATAATCATTTCAGCTATCTCCTACTCATAAATAGAATTAGAGAATAATAGAATCAAAGGCCGCTTTTAGACAAGCATGTAGGGAAGCGCGTTTTGTAATGTGCTGCTAGGAAAAGATGCGTAGGGTGCATTTACACGTACTGGAAGTGACCGCCCGCCATAGGAATTGGCAGTGCACATGGCCTCACATGGTCTCTTTAAAGACGCATTCTGGAAGCCTCGATATCGGAATTTCCAGAATGCATCTTCAAAGGGGCCATGGGAGGCCGCGTACGCCACTGATTCCTTTGGTGGGCAGCCACGTCCAATGCGTGTATATGCACCCTGCATGGCTTTTCCTAGTGGCACATTGAAGAGCATGATTTCCTGGCTGCTCATTTAAAAGCGGCCTTATTATTATTATTATTATTATTATTAACAAACATTTATATAGCGCCAGCAGTGTACATGGCACTTTACAAAGTAATAAAATAGACACGGTCCCTGCCCCTAGGGCTTACAATCTGAGAGACAGGAGCTGGGGGAGAGACATAGGAAGGGGAACAGAGGGAGAGACAAGGGGTCTAACATTCATGAAGATGCGAGGTCTCAAGTGCATGTACTTGGCTTGGTTACGATGAGAATGACAGCAGGCAGGTCCATGTGGCAAGGATAAGGGTAAACAGATCGTAGGTATAGGAATAGTGGCTCAGCAGGATAAAGAGTCAGACAGAGCAGAGCAGAAGAGGTGAGTTTTAAGGAGAGATTTGAAGGTATGAAGGGAGGGGGCAAGGCGGATGTGGACAGGGAGGGAGTTCCAGGCATGGGGGGCAGCAAGTGAGAAGGGACGAAGGCGCTTAGGGGAGCAGGGAAGGCGTGGAAGGGTGAGAGAAGGGACAGAGGAGGAGCGAAGTGCACGGCCTTATAGTTGCAAGGTCACTCAGAGGTCATCTAGTGCAACCCCCTGCTCAATGCAGAAAGTCCACAGCTACAGCATCCCTGACAGATGACCGTCCAGTCTCTTTCACCAAAGCTCCCTTTCTCTGTGCTCCCATAGCTCAGGTGTGATGGCATGACTTGAGGAAGCAAGGTCTTCCTTGAATCAAGAGACTCAAGGTCTTTGTGTTTGGAGTAGAACACTTGTATATCTGAGCTCCCTCCACCTCCAAAGCCCAAACATCAATGACCCACTCTGCCTCTCTCTCAGGTTTCCATCCCAAGAAGGTGGCTTCCTTCAGTCTCGGAGAAAAACTTCCAAGTACAGTTTCCAGTCTGCGGTTTAAAGAGCAATGTATTTTATTGCTTGTACAACATGCTTGGAAAATAACAAGGAACTAGGGGGTAGTATATCTATGTAACTGCATTTTCCTACCTGTTCTTACGTCTGCATGTGCGCACACCACACACACACACACACACACACACACACACACAGAATGGAAAGGACACAAAATATTTCATCCCATCATTTATCTGAGCTGCATCTTAGCACAAACGCCCCCTCCTTGTTATTTGCTGGCTTGGACTGAGATTTCATCATATGATCATCTCGATCTGATCCCTTTGAACAGGAATGACATTTAGCATGGAACAGAAGTGGCTCTTCCCCAAGTGCTTTAGATGCTGGCAGCAAGTGACTCTGGAAGCAAACAGAGCAGCTACCCTGAAATCACACCAGCTCACCGATAGCATGTTAGATTCTACTTTGTTTGAAAAGGGGATGATCAAAAGGAAGGTGTAATGCCATCTCCTTCACCTTTCTGGGACACCAGCCTGGATACCCACTATGGTTTGGCAGAAGGAGATGCCATCTAACGATTCATTCACAAAGTGCCTTGCATTGTTCCTCAGGACTGCAATGCAGTGGCACAAGGGGTAGAAATCCAAATGGCGGTGGTGGTGGACTCAGAAATTTCAGCTGGTTTCAGTGCTCTGGATATGCCCTCTCCTTTTGCCAAGCAAGCTTCTTAGTAGAGATTAAATGAATACCCATTAAAAAAAAAATTGGTTGAATATCCGGTACCTGAATTGAACCAAAAAATTCAGGTACAAATTGGCACCCAAACTGGTTTTTGATTGAGTACCTGAAATATCAAAAGGATGAAATATCAACAAACCAAAATATGTTTTTTTCCCTGGATTTGGGGGGATTTTTTTTTGGGGGGGGAGTATTATTTCAGGGGGTTGCGTTAATTTCAAGTACTCATAAAACTGGGTAATTCAAATTTTGCCTTTTCAAGTACTTGAATTTGAGTAATGATTTGGATACCCAAAACGGTATTTGAAAATGCAGATATTCACTGCAAGTACCAAATCATCTACCCATTTTAGCTCATGGACTGGGAGCAGTCAGGTCTCGATCCCAAGGCAGCAGGTGTAATTAGAGATCTAGGACAAGCTGGATAAGAGCTGGGAGATCAGACCAAAGAAGAAACGGCACAGAGACAAGGGCTGGAAATCCACAAAAACGCAGAGGAGTATGGACTCTTTTTTTAGGAGTACCTACTTCAATTCCTACTCCTCTATTACTTTGAGGTACTGCTCCATCTAGTGAAGATGTGAATGCTTCAGAAGTAGCACTGAAATGGAGAGTGCATTTTCAATACCCGAGTAATACCCACGTCTTTTAGCAGGCTAGTAGGTGACCAATCAGTACCCGAGTATTGAATTTTTACCGTTACTGTTATGGATTTTGTGGGTAGGAACAGCCGTGATGGTGGGCCAGTGATGGTCCGACCTGGCCCAGGAAGGAAAACTGTGGTAGACATGGTCGGGGCTGAGTTGGGGCACAAAGAAATGTGCCCACTGTTCCACATGGCCCAGGGAGGGCAGGGAGAACCACAAACATGCAGTTGGCCAGCCCCGCCTCTGCACTGAACCCAACAACCCGTCATAAAGGCCAATGATGGCCAGCAATGGCGGCCCTGACCCAGGCTGATATGGCAGCCCCAACCTGAACAGACATGATAGCTCGCTGTGGCCTGCTTTGGCCAGCTTGGGCAGGCCTTAGCCTGGGCTGTGACCTTGGAGATTCTTCTGTGGTCACAGCTTGGGCGAGACTCTGACACGACCCAGGGCAATACTGGGCCAACGTCTGGCAGTGCCTGAACACCCATGCAGGTGAAGTCCGGGCCAAAGTGGGTCACAGCATGCTCTTGTCACAGCAGTTTCTACCCATTGTTTTACCAGTTGGTAGAGGAATCAGGACAGGGCAAAAAAAATGTAACAGAAGTCAGAAAATTGGTACCTGAAGTCCTAAAATTGGTACCAAAAATAAAAAAAATCAGGACTAAAAATGGTAAAAAAAAAGAAAGAAGGGATTTGAAGGTCAGGAGGGAAGGAGCGGAGTGACTATGATGAGGCGAGGAGAGGAATTCTAAGCATCGGGGGCAGCATGAGAGATGGGACAAAGACAGTTCAGAGAGCTGGAGCTTCTGGGGCAGGTGAGGGTGGTGCAGAGGTGGAGCAAAGTCCCTCAGTGGAAATGTAGTGGGAGATAATGGCAAAAACATAGGGAAGAGAAAGTCCATGAAGACCTTAGAAGTTGAGAAAAAGATGTTTGTGTCGGGTGTTAAAGAGCAGAAGGAGGGAACAAAATGAAAATCTGATAATTAATGATACGCTCTCTGGGCTGTCTTGCACCACAGGACCTGCATAAATATCAACCTAGCCAAGGGCTCATTCACACAAAATACCCTTCCCTCTTGCAAACTCACCAGATGCTCCTTAACCTGTGTTTGACTCTTCCAATAGAAGTGCATTTATACAGCTACTAATTCCCCTACATTTCACTAGCCCCCCTCTTTCTCCCTGCTTCCTTGAGTTATTTCCCATGATTCAAAGGGCATGGAGGAATATCCTTGTGTGTTATCCCTGCATGCACAGTTCCAGATGTAGCATGTATTGCAGGAGATAGTCCCTGCTCCAGGACTCTCTGGACACATCTCTATGGTCACTTGGAGGTAGGAAATGACAAACAGGAAATGATGCATCTGGAACTAAAGCCTGCTCTGGGTTAATTCAATCAATCAATCAATCAATCAATCAATCAATCATCATCACCACACCACCACCACCACAACTTGATAGAGTCAGATCCTTGCAAGCAAACTCTGCATTGGGTAGAAGAGAGAAGTGGATCATCCTGTGCTAAGTCAAAATGTCCTATCGATGAATGTCAGCTTAGATCAAAGCATTTCTGGAGGATGGGAAAGTGAGACATTTGTATGTAGATCCTGCCATGAATTCTGCTGCTCTTTTGATTCCCTGCTAATACTTTTAGGACATTCCTTACGTGCTCAGGGTAGAAAAGGACCTGCCTTGTGCACACACCCCTCAAGTTTTCTTCTTGGGCAAATGCAGACTCATGCCTTAAAGGCCAAAAGAGAAGGTAGACAGACCTTTAACTACTTCACCCCAAACCTTTCTTTTCAACCTGCTTGCTAACCACGATGAAATGCTCTCTACTAGGAGATGGTTTGTTATTTTATGAAAGCAGAAAAAGATAACGTGGGGGTGGGGGAGAAAAAAGATAATTGTCTTTCAGAGTTAAGTTGAACATCACGTTGCCATGGATACGGTGTTGTCCTAGCACCACCAATAGGAAAGCAGGACTTCATTCTGTTTGCAACCTGCCATTCCATCTTCAAGGGTAGGAAACAAAAGAAAAGGTGGAAAGACCCTCCTGGCTTCCTTCTCTGCTTTAGTCACATACCTTGCACCTCTCAAGGACTGACTGTGAAGCTTATTTGAAACTCTGGGACTTCATTACCCAGCACTGGTGGTGGAGCAATGGGTTTCTAGGGGAGGGGTGGTGGCAGGTAGGAAGATGGAGAGGAATATTTCTAGGGGAGGCACAGTGGACAGGACGGGGGTGCAGAAAGGGAAGGCGGGGGGGGGGCAGGAAACTCACTGCAAGGAGGAATGTGGTGTGGTCCATGGAGTCAAAGCAAAGGGGCTACCTGCCACCACCTTTGGCTCTCCGGGAGCATGCTGGACTACCTTTCCCAGCATGCCCCCAGAGAACAAAGATGGTGGCCCAATCTCCTGGCATTAGAGCAGTGGTCGGCATCTGTGTTGTGAGCCATGAGCTGCCACTCATTGGGGGGACCTGCTGTGCGGCGGACTCCTGATTTTAAGGGGGGCAATGCCCCCCTTATAGACTCTAAGGGAACTCCTGCCCCCCTTGCCTTTAGGCTCTACCCCCCAAGTCTTTCTCACTTCCAAGACACACAGTGACAAGCCACTCGCCATTGGGATGTCTCCCTGAAGAGCCTCTAGCGACCTTCATCTTGTCTCTAGTGGCTCCATCTTGCAAGATCACTGAACTGAGTTGAGAGATCCTCCACTGTGTCATTTGAAAAAGTTCCCCTAGTAACAGCTGCCTGTGGCAGACAAGGCCCACGGGGCAAGAGGCCAGGACTGCCAACTGTAGAGGCAGACAAACAGGTTGAATTGGTGCTGGAAGATCCACTTCTAGTTCCCACTGGGGTGGCCCAAAGATCTAGTCATGACCCAAGCAAGGCCAAAGATTAGGGAGTGTAAAGACCAAGGCTTTGAGTCACTCAACACCACAGCACCACTGCAGATATACGACTCAACCCTGACCGTGTCCAGTTGGCCCTGCCTATGCTCTCCAGCTTGCTTATTGGCTGCCTGCCAGAGTATAGGGCAGGCTGGCTGGCAGCAACAGGAAGCTTGGCAGAGCAATGTCAGACTTCCTGTTTCTGTCATTTGTTCTTTGCCCTCGCCAACAACCCACTGGCCCCTGGTAGGAATCCATTTGCGAGGGTGCGAGTCTATCAGGTAAGGGCCAGGCAGGGATGAAGATGAATAGGTAGGCAGGTTAGGAGCAGGTTACGTATAGGCGAAGCTGGAAAGTGGGCTGCGGTAGGAAGAACTGAGATGAGGTGCAAGGTCATGGAGACCAAATGCAACCCACCTGGTGAGTCCAGTTGCCCAGATACAGGTCAGATCCAACACAAAGGAGAAATTATTTATTTTATTTATTTATTTTAAACATTTATTAGTCGCCCCATATGCCTACGGCATCCCGGAGTGACGTACAATTCAGTAAAAACATCCATAAAAATAAAAACAATTTTTTAAAAACAATACACACTTTAAAACCTCAAAACAGGGTTAGGAAAAATAAATAAAAATAGAAATAAGGATAGGGAAGAGCTAAAAACCCTAACCCCCCTCCCCAAAGGCCTGGGAGAACAGCCAGGTTTTACAAGCCTGCCGGAATATCAAAAGGCTTGGGGCCAGGCGAGCTTCCTCCAGGAAGAGTTCCAAAGATGCAGCCCGGCCACCGAGAATGCCCTCTCCATTGTGGCCCCCCGCTTGACACAGGGGACCTCCAAGAAGGCACCCCTGGCAGACCGAAGGAGCCGTTCTGGGGCGCGGAGGGCGAGGCGGACCCTGAGTTATGAGGGACCCAGACCGTGAAGGGCCTTATAGATCAATACCAATACCTTGAACCTGGCTTGGCACGCTATTGGCAACCAGTGCAGAGTCCGGAGCACAGGTGTTATATGCTCCCGATGACCCGTCCCCATTAGGAGCCGGGCCTCTGCATTCTGCACTAGCTCCAGCCTCCAGACCAGGAACAAGGGCAGCCCCACGTAGAGCGTATTGCAGTAATCCAGCCTCGAGGTGACAAAGGCATGAATGAGGGAGGCCAGGTCCGGGCCGGAGACGTACGGACGCAGCCTCCACACCAGATATAACTGGTGGAAGGCGGCCCACGCCACCACCTCCACCTGTCGATCCAGGCGGAGATCTGCGTCCAATATCACCCCCAGACTCCGAACCTGCAGAGCTATAGGAGGGTGAACCCCCCCCAATCAGGGGGGCCGACACCTCCCTCACTCTCCCCACCACCATCACCTCCATCTTATCGGGGTTGAGCTTCAGTCTGCTCTGCCACATCCACTCTGCCACTGCCTCCAGACACTGGGATAGCAACGAGACAGCAGGGTCTGGGTCATTTGAAAAAGAGAGGTACAGCTGAGTATCATCAGCATATTGGTGACATCGCACCCCGAACCCTCTCACGACCTCCCCCAGGGGCTGCATTTATACATTAAATAATAATGGAGACAGGATGGAACCCTGCAGAACGCCGCAGGACAAGGCGCGGGGCAAGATGTTTCAGTCTTCATTTAGGCAGTGACATGCAGCCAGCTTCTTGATGTCAATCCATGACCATTATGGCTGCAAAACTAAGTGAATCAGTTCTTCAGTCCATTCCAACTGAACTGTGGCTGAGGCATTAGGGCAGGGATGGACAGATTTATAGACCACATCATCCCGGCATCAGGGAGTCACAATGGAGCCCCTAACGTCTGTGCTCTGCATCCTTCTCTAAGTACTCATTCAGGTCTAGGCACTCTCCATGGTGCTAGCCAAGTTGGGCCCTGTAAGATGTTCCCTTCTCTGATCCCCATCATGGTTTGAGGGCCATATCAACAGCTAGTGGGGCCAACCCCAAGCCCTGCCTATGCCACTGTGTGGTTGTGGTCACACTGTAGACCCCATGCTGGGGGTGGATGCATGTGCTCTTTGCGCCAGTCCACGGGGTTTGGGATCAGCCCCAGTGTCTAGAACTTTCCCGTCCACAAGGTCTGCATTAAGGTGTTTTCAGTTGATGGACCTGAACTTCCTCCACTTCCCTGTTTATTGTGGTCATAACTAGGTTGCTTTGGAGGGCATTTTGATTCATGCAGGTTTTTATTTGAATGTTATTTAGAGCTTTATCTTCACTCTGCCCTTGACCTCAGTTTTCACTTTGTGGGCACAGGAACTGGTCCTTTATGGTTGTCTCTACCTCTTGGTGCTGTCGTGTAAGGCACCAGGTCATAGGTGGGATTGAGAGTGTAGACAAAGCCAGGCAGAAAACAAAATGGAAAAAAAATAAAAATGGTGCATTTTCAGGAAGCAGACCAGGAGGTTGGAACTGGTGGATGCCTGAAGAAGACAAGCCAGTGGGGGAATCCAGATCAGCATTAATTAACAGACCAGGAGGTCAGAGCCAAGTGGTCTATCCAAGGAATCAGAGGCAAGAGATGTAGAAGGGTTGAGGAGAAGGATGGGGCATGTGCTGAAGAAGGGATGAGGGTGAAGAAAAAGAAATTAAAAAGCCCAGTTGCAAGGGCTACAAGTTTGCAAGAGGCGTGGAGGCTGTTTAAAAGCAACCTTCTGGAAGCCCAGATTAAATACATTCCGCAAGTTAAAAAAGGAAGCAGGAAGACCAAAAGTCTTCCACTATGATTAAATGGGGAGGTGAAGGAGGCTATTAGAGTCAAAAAGGCATCCTTTAAGAAATGGAAGGCTAGTCCCAATGAATATAATACAAAAGAGCAACAAAAATAATACAAAACAAGCAACAAAAACTTTTCCAAATACATCAGAAGCAAGAAGCCTGCTAGGGAGTCAGTCGGGCCATTAGATGACAAGGGAGTAAAAGGGGCGCTCAGGGAGGATAAGGACATTGCAGAGAAGCTGAATGAGTTATTTGCATCAGTCATCACTGCAGAGGATTTTGGGGAGGTACCCAAGCCAGATCCTTGCTTTCTGGGAGAGAAATTGGAAGAACTGTTACAAATCAATGTGATGTTCGAGGATGTTCTAGGGCAAATTGACAAACTGAATACTAACAAGTCACCAGGGCCAGATGGCATTCAGCCCAGAGTTCTGAAGGAACTCCAATATGAAATCACCGATCTACTGTTAGTAATTTGTAACCTGTCACTAAAATCTACCATGGTACTCGAGGACTGGAGGGTGGAAAATGTAACCCCGATATTTAAAAAGGGATCCAGAGGCGATCCTGGAAAGTACAGAGCAGTAAGCTTGACGTCTTTGCTGGGTAAAATGGTGGAAACCACCATTAAGGACAGAATGCCATTACAGGGCATGTTGACAAACATGGCTTAATGGAGAAGAGTCAACACAGATTTAGTAAAGGCAAGTCATGCCTCACTAACCTGTTGGAATTCTTTGAGGTGTAAATAAGCATGTGGACAAGGGAAACCCAGTAGATATAATGTACCTTGATTTCCAGAAAGCATTTGATAAGGTCCCTCATGAGAGACTCTTGAGAAAATTAAGACATCATGGGATAGGAGATAGTGTCTTACTATGGATCAGAAATTGGTTAAAAGATAGAAAGCAAAGGGTAGGACTAAATGGTCAGTTTTCACAATGTAGAGATGTAGAAAGTGGTGTGCCTCAGGGATCTGTATTGGAACTGGTGCTGTTTAATGTATTCATTAATGATTTGGAAAAGGGTGTTAAGAGTGAGGTGATCAAATTTGCAGATGACACCAAGTTATTCAAGGTAGTTAAAACACGAGCAGACTGTGAGGAACTGCAACGGGATCTTACAACACTGGGTGCCTGGACATCTAAATGGCAAATGAGATTTAATAATCCAAACCATGCGTACACAGTGCTGGGTACTAAGCTAGGAGTTACCACTCTGGAAAAGGATCTGGGGGTGGTTGTAGACAATACAATGAAATCCACAGCACAGTGCGTAGCAGCAGTCAAAAAAGCAAACAGAATGTTAGGAATTATTCGGAAGGGGATAGAGAATAAAACTGAGGATGTCATGATGCCTCTATACAAATCAATGGTGCGACCGCACCTCGAATATTGTGTGCAGTTCTGGTCGCCCCATCTCAAAAAAGACATAGCTGAACTAGAAAAGGTACAGAGAAGGGCAACAAAAATGATCAAGGGCATGGAAGGGCTCCCGTATGAGGAGATGCTTGGTAGGTTGGGGCTCTTCAGTTTGGAGAAGAGACGACAGAGGAGATATGATAGAGGTCTATAAAATCATGAATGGTGTGGAACTAATAAACGAGGAACAGTTACTTACCCTCTCAGCTAGTACTAGAACTAGGGGACACTCCATGAAACTCATGGGTGGCAAGTTTAAAACAAATAAAAGAAAGTATTTTTTCACTCAGCGTATAATTGGGTTGTGGAATCTACTGCCAGAGGCTGAGGTAAGGGCCAGTACTAGAGCTGAGTTTAAAAGAGGTTTGGACAAGTTTCTGGAAGATCGGTCCACTAGCAGCTATTAGCCAGACAGGATCAGGGAACACGATGGGAGCTGGGGGAAAACAACAGGGAATGGATCCCCCAGTGTGACCTGTTGGGTGCTTCTCCCAAGTCACCGTGATTGGCCGCTGTCGGAGACAGGATGCTGGGCTAGATGGACCATTGGTCTGACCCAGTATGACACTTCTTATGTATGTGATGGCTGTAGGACACTGTAGAGAAGGGATGACAGTGAGGTCAGGAGCATAGGCCAGATAAGGTATTAGAGTGGAGTCCAGAGTAGATCTGAAACAGGCAGCACATTTCCTACATGCAGGTCATATTCACATTTTTTAGTAGTCTATCAGGTGCTTGATCAGTACCCAAGTACCCAGAATTACAGAGAATTGGCCACCGGATTACCAGAATATACCAGATATTACCGTTACCAAGTTCCCGAGTTATCATTTTACCCATCAGTAAATGGTAAATTGGTACAAGAACTCAAAAAAAATCTGGATGGGAAGTTGGGAATGGTACCGGAAGTCAGAATTAGGGCTGAAATGAGAATAGCCTCAGTTCTTGCGATAATCTTGCGAGAATCTCAAAACCCTAGTGATATCTCGCAGGATCTCGATAAGGTTTCCACGAATCTCGCAAGATTTTCAAAAACCTTAACCACACCCTAAAAATGCTCTGTGCAGCTGTAAAACGGCCCCAGGGCATGTGAGACCCTTTCCTAAAACTTTAAATCAGTAACTTTGGTTGCCTGTCAGTCACTAATTGGGCACCAATTAGTACCTGTTGTTATCGGGTGGGGCCGAGTACCACAATTCCGATGGGTATACCCATTTTTGAAGGTATTTATTTCAGTCCTAGTCCAGAGCATGGGTCGGAGAAGTGCTGGTAAGGAGGGCCAAAGGATGAACAAGGGAGGAGCTGAGGATGAGGTCTGGAGCACGGGATGGAGAATGGCTGCCATTGAGGGGGACGGCAACCAGAGAACAACCAGAGAACAGGTTGGATAAGGGTTGGGATTGAGGGCCAAAGCACAGACTGGACAAGACTGAGGGTGAGGAGAGCGACCAGAGAACAGGTTGGATAAGGGTTGGGGCTGAGGACCAAAGCACAGACTGGACAAGGATGAGGGTGAGGAGAGTGAACATATAACAGGTTTGATAAGGGTTGGGGTTGAGGGCCAAAGCACACGCTGGACAAGGCTGAGGGTGAGGAGGGTGACTGAACAGGTTGAATAAGGATTGGGGTTGAGGGCCAAAGAACAGGCTGGACAAGGCTGAGGGTGAGGAGGGTGACCAGAGAACAGGTTGGATAAGGGTTGGGATTGAGGGCCAAAGCACAGACTGGATAAGGCTGAGGGTTAGGAGGGTGACCAGAGAACAGGTTGGATAAGGGTTGGGATTGAGGGCCAAAGCACAGACTGGATAAGGCTGAGGGTTAGGAGGGTGACCAGAGAACAGGTTGGATAAGGGTTGGGATTGAGGGCCAAAGCACAGACTGGATAAGGCTGAGGGTTAGGAGGGTGACCAGAGAACAGGTTGGATAAGGGTTGGGATTGAGGGCCAAAGCACAGACTGGATAAGGCTGAGGGTTAGGAGGGTGACCAGAGAACAGGTTGGATAAGGGTTGGGATTGAGGGCCAAAGCACAGACTGGATAAGGCTGAGGGTTAGGAGGGTGACCAGAGAACAGGTTGGATAAGGGTTGGGATTGAGGGCCAAAGCACAGACTGGATAAGGCTGAGGGTTAGGAGGGTGACCAGAGAACAGGTTGGATAAGGGTTGAGGTAGAGGGCCAAAGCACAGGTTAGACAAGGCTGAGGGTGAGGAGGGTGACCGAACAGGTTGGATAAAACTTGGGGTTGAGGGCCAAAGCAGGGGCTGGACATTCAAGGCTGAGAGTGAGGAGGACCACAGGCTGGAGAAGTAATGGAGGTGAGACTCAGGGACAAGTTGGCATGAGGCAGAGAAGCCAGAACTAGAGAGCAAGCAATCAGGGAAAGAACCAGGTCGGAGAAACCAATGAGAAGACCTTGGAATTGTTCCACCCAATTTCATGTTCCTATAAGGCAGCTTCAATTCCTGGTGGGCAGCCAATTAGATGAGTGGGAGGATTAAACGAGTGGGAGGGAGAACTGAAACCGGATGCCTACAAAAATGGGTATATCCATCAAATTCACAGTACCGAATTTGACATAAAGATTTCGGGTACTTTTCAATACCTGAAAACATGTCTGATTGGGTGGCTGAAATACTAAAAAAAATACATTTGGGGCTTGTTTTTTTTAAATTTTTCATACCAGATTTTCAACATCCAGTCCCTGATTTTGGAACAAAGTTCAGGTATTTTTTTTAGGTTTTGGATAATTTGCGGGAGTTGAACAGTATTTGGGTCCTGATTCAAATACCCAAAATGGTATCCGAAAATGTGGGTATTATCCACGAGTACCAAAACATATTTCCATTTTAGTTTTAGTTGGGGAGACATGGTCATGGAGCTGAAGCAGCAGCTGCTTATGCTTTTCCAGCTGAGGAGCATGAGTTCACACCTGCTACTGACCCAAACATGATCCCTGCCTTACAGAACTCACAATCCAAGATCTGAGAGTTGTATAAATTACCTAGGGCAGTGGCCAAAGAAGCTGAGTACAGCTCCTCAACCGCAAGCTTGTCCTGAGACCAGAGCATCCTGTCCCTGCTATATTGGCAGCCAGCATGCCTGCATCATGGTCTCTGCTTATGTGCGACTAAGGAGCTCTCCAACAGAGTGGAGGCTGTTATTAACTGCTTTCTCATAAATCCCCTTTTTAGGAAAGGGAATATTTTTGGTTGCTTGATCTGCCAAAGATTGGGCGGGGGGGGGAGGGAGGGAGGAGTGGAATCTTGAACCAACATTTACTTTTCTGATTCACCAAAATAATAGCTCTTGGCAGTTTTGCAAAGCAGGGATATTTTTTTTCTTTTTAAAGAGAGAGAGAGAGGGAGTTGGACAAATGTCCTTGAATGTAGGATTGGATAGAAAAACGTCTGCGTGCGTGGGCTACTTGCAGGAGGATACACAAGATGCTTCTGAGCCGTGGAAGGCAGGGTCAGAATGACTGGGAGGGAGAATGACAGCAGAATACAGTGAAAATATTTTGGATGTCATCGAAGAACATTATATAACCACTGATCATGAGAATGTACAGGTTCTCTTGCCAGCACAGGACATTTATCAAGAACATGGCTCCAACCACTGACAGTAAAACTGACTTCCACAATGCTTTCAGTCCAACATTGTTTCCTCTGTTAACCAGGGGACTCTGGTTTGTCTGGAACTGTTTATATCAGGAGTGGCCAAACTATGGCTTGGGAGCCACATGTGACCCTTGCTCAATTCAAGTATGCCTCTCAGCCAGGGGTCCTTCTGAGTCCTGTTCTGAGTCCTGTTCTGCCTTAATTGTTCTGGGCAGAGCTGAAGCAGCTACGTAATTTAGTAACTGTGGGTAACGCCCACATTTTGGGGTACTACATCAGGGACCTGATGGGTTACCTGGGCACCCAGAAACCAAAAAAAAGTCTGTAATTTCCAGTTCTAATTTTTTGATTACCGATTGGTATATCGGGTTGGAAAACCAAAATATTGGGACAGTAATAAAAAAAATCAAGACCAGACTTCAATTTTCCAGTACCAGAATTTGACTTTCTGGGACGGGAAGTTGACTTCCCAGGATAGAAAACCAATAAATAGGTGTCGGAAGTGGATAAGTCGATAAGGAAGTTGAAAACAAACGGTACTGGAAGTTGACCTTCTGGGACCAGGAGTCAACATTCCGGGACATCAAGTCCTTGAATCGGGTCACAACGTGGTACGGATCGATACTCAATGTTATCTGGTGTACTTGGGTACCGGAAATTTATCTTTGCAGGTACTTCATTCAGCTCTAAGTCCTGTGTCTTATTTCATTACACTAAAATCTCAACAGCTCAATCTCAGGAGCTTCTCAGAATCTCAGCAGCCAGGATTGTAGAGTACTGGGGTGCCAACCAATCACGAAGCAAGAGTGCTTTGGCTCTTGGGACTGGAAACTCCAGCCACCTCATTCTGTAGAGAGAGAGGTCTAGCTTTGGGTAGCACACAGAGACACCTAGTGGCTAAACTCGGTAACTTCAAGTCAATAATGTTTATTTATACACCACCAGTAATGCACCTGCTGTCAAACAGAGGCCTGATAGAGACAGGTCCCTGCCCTTAGGGGTTTACAGTCTAGATGGACAAAGGAAGGGTGACATAGGGAAAGACAAGGATATATACATTCTCATTTTACAGTTGGGAAACAGAGGCCTGAGAATGACTTGCCCAAGGCTGCTCAGTAAGATCAGGCGGTCTCGTAGGTCCAAATCTAGCGCCCAGTCCACTAGGGTTCAGCTTTATAATCCTTATCTAGTTCCCCCTCACAACAACTCTGCGAAATAGGTCATTATTATTCCAATTTTACAGATGGGGAACTGAGGCCAAGAGCTAGTGCCTTGCCTAAGGCCACCCAGTGAGTTGGTGGTTAAAACAAGTTTTGAACCCTTTTTTCTCAGGTCCACCTTCAACATCTTATCCACTAGTCTATGTTCTCTCGGCTTAACTGAGGTCTGTGTGTACTCATATTCTCACCACACGGACCAGCCAGCCATCATTCTCAGTCTAACTAAGCCAAGCGCGTGCACCTGGGACCTCGTATCTTCGTGAATGTTACACCCCTTGTCTCTCCCTCTGTTCCCCTTCCTTCGTCTCCCTCTCCACCCCCGTGTCTCAGATTGTAAACCCTAGGGCAGGGACCATGTCTTTTCCATTACTTTGCAAAGCGCCAGGTACATTGCTTGCGCTATATAAATGTTTGCTAATAATAATAATAATAATAATAATAATAATAATAATAAATAATGTCTTCCTTGCTTTATAAAGTGAGGCAGTGAAGTCCAGTGGGCAGAGCACTGGATTGAAAACCAGGTCTACTTAATGACTTGCTGTGCAGCTTTGGCCACGTTTATGACTCTGTCTCTCAACCTGGGAACCATAATAAACCCAATCTCCTGAAAGGGATTGCAAGCTCGTAATCCATTAGTGTTTTCAAAGTGCATTGAGATAGTGTGAGAGACAAGAGGGGTTACCAAAGTGCAATCAATGCATGAAATGTTTTATGGTCCGGGTATCAGGGTTTTGGCAACCTCTGCGAAATGCTGGCCCCGTGACGGGCAAGCTGGTGGGCGACGCTCCTTCAGCCGGCATCCGTGTGACTAGCACAGACCCAAAACAGTGCCGTTTCAGCTCAAAATAGCATGCCACAGGCAGAGACATTTTGTTTTTGCTGAAGGCAAACAGAGTTGCTAAGAAACGAATATCGTAGAGACGGAAATCCACAAAAGGGTTGACAGTTGCCAAACGGAGCACGCTGGATTGAACCGCTTAGTGCAAAATGACCGTAGCGATCGACGAGAGGGGGGCAAAACCTGATCGTTCCGGAGAGGAGCCTGACCCTCCGTCCCTGCCTCCTGATCGCTGTAATGCACATGGAGATTGATAACCCGGAGGTGTAGTGGAGGAGGAGGGGGCGTGGAGAAAACGCAAGCCAGAAAGACTGATTAGATGGAAGGACGTACATTCCTCTGCACCTACCGGCGGCATAGGAAGGTTAGTGATTGGATTGGTTGGGGGCCATTTAACCAGGTCGGTCCTTAAAAGGGAAGATGTCTACAGAAAAGTCAGGAAGTTGGGCTGGTGTCTTGGCAGGTCCTCATCTCACTCGTATACCCAGCCCTCCATGGGACTGGTGAGTGGTGCTGGGAGGGCCAGCGTCTATTGGGAATGTTAAACTGATGGACAGCATTCTTATTTGGGTGGGTAGCACCAATGCTAGACCTTAGCATGGGCACAAGACCCATATTAAAAGGACTCATGCCAGTACTATTCATGCTTGGGACACAATTTTGACTCTTCAGAATTCAGTGGTCTAACTCCCATTGATTTCAATGGAATCGGGATTGTGCCTTTGAAGTATCATCATCATCATCATCATCATCATCATCTTAAGAATTTCCCAGCAGATTTTGCAAGAGCAAAGGTAACATTCACCCTAATGCGCTGGCTTAAAATCAGAGATTTGTATTGTCTCTCTCCATTGCCGTTGCAAAAGAAACAAGGAACTGATCTTTCAGCATCAGTGCTAAACCAGATCCCGTTCTGTTCTGTGCTGTTAAAAAGGCCCCTATGTTCCACCCAAGAGGTGGCTGCCTTTCAGAGGCATGGGTGGGAAACTCTCTCATGTTGCTTGCAAGGTATTGGGGAATGAAAATGATGTGGCAGAAATGCCAGGTGTCGAAGGCATGAGGTTGCGTGACTCTTGTAAAGTGCACACTGTCTTTTTGCAGCTGCGAAGTTGGTCAGCATTATTGCTGGGTCCGCAGGCAGGTCAGGATGAAATACTAATGTAGAAAATCAAAGCGGAGACCGCCGATCAGATAGATAAATAAAGGGGCCGTGGACTGGCAAATTGCATTGGATTTCAAATGCCTGGTGGGGAAAGTTCGGCAAAGGCAGCTGGTCTCTCTCTCTCTCTTTCTCCATCCCCCACCCCTCCTGCTAAAGCAGCACCACGGGGGATACAAGGAGCTCACAATTAGGCGATTCATTGCTTCACAGGGAAGGCCAATTGAAAAGGGCCTCATCTCATGAAAAGCATTTACAGAGAGCATTATGTTGCTGCTAGACAAACTGGGGTCAGCTCATTACAGGCCTGTCTTCTCCCCAACACCACCCCACTCCTTTTGTGTGCTGCTGATAGGGCAGACCATAAGAAATGGAGGTTGCCTCCCTCGCTGTAGCGGGAGTCAAGCACACAGGGTGGGAGGCAGGGTTGTTATAACCACCATCCTTAGGAAACGCAGCTTTCATCTGCTGCAAAGTGGCCCGTTGATATTCATAGAACCAGGAATGGTATCGGCAAGGGTCTCTGGACTACCGCCACCTGCTGGAGAGGAAAGAATAGTGTGGTGGGTTTTTCTTTGAGGTGGCCACCGACCTGTTTTAGTCGGCCCGAAACAACAAATGACGGCAAATTAGGTCATTTGCCTTCATTTGCGCGAGGCAGAAACACAACAGGCTCTTCTGTTGTTTTCACCATTTATCATTATTTTCACAAGTTGAACAGAATTGCTATGGGGCTGATCTCAATCCCCACCCCACCCCCCGTGTACCCCATGCAAGCACATGGGGGCTTTGAAGATGCAAATGTGCTGGCTAAGTGGCAGGGAAGTGCTGGAAATTGCCATGGAAGTTGCCGATAGCTTTCTGGGCCCAATTCTAGGTGTTGGTGCTGACCTTTAAAGCCCTAAATGGCTTGGGCCCTGCCTATCTGCAGGACTGCCTCACCCTCCGGGTCCTGGGTCGACCGCTGCAGTCAGCTGGGGGTGCCCTCCTCGGGGTTCCCCGGGGTTCCCGGGGATCTACTATGAGGAGGGCATTTTCTGTTTCGATTGTGGAACTCCCTCCCATTGGAGATCCACTTGGCTGCCGACCTCCCCTCTTTTAGCAGACAACGTAAGACCTGGCTGTTCCACCGGGCCTTTACTGAGGGAGATGGGTTGGGTGGGTTGGGTTAGGGTAGGCTAGGGGTGGGATGAGGTTTTATATTTATACGAATAAATTGTAATTATTGTTGTTTGTTTTTAATGTTTAAAATGTTTATTTAAAATGTTGTGAGTCGCCCCGAGATGTCTGAGGCAGGAGGGGGCGGCTTTTAAATTTTATTATAAATAAATAAATAAATAAATAAGTGCTGTAAAAGTCCCCCAAAGTTCCAGAAAATGTGTGTGTGTGTGTGGGGGGGAAATAAATGATGAAAATCGTGAAAATGACAACAAATGTCAAAAATGATGAAAAATGCTGGAAAGTGAAACATTTATGGGAAATGATGGAAAATCGCAGGTGTCAATCTTGACAATGGCGGAAAATGGAATCACAATACACCGACAAATTACCGGAGTCGGATGAAGTACTGACAAACACAAGTGCTCCCGAAAGATCCGTATTTCTCTGTGGAATGGGAACACTTGCTTTCGCCCCAGCCCTACAAACTGGGGGTTCATTTGTAGAGGTGTCTGAGGGCTTGTCTTGACTAGGGCTTGAAGGACAGTAATGGTCACTGTGACAGTCATTGATGGTCCTTGCAGGACCAGAAGTGGGGATGAGGAGTGTAAGTCTTTGCAAGGGTGGAGTCCTTGAGGTGCAAAGCAAGTGTCTGCATCGATTTTTGTCTCATGAGCCAGGCACGGATGTATCTCAGATGAATGGGGAAATTCAATGTAACCTTTTAAAGGGGTAGACACTTGCTTTGTACCTCATGGACTGCACTCTTGGAAGGACTTACCCACCCCTCCCCCTTGAAAACTGCCTTTGTTTACACCCAGCTCTTCCTTCCCCACCTTGTGGGCCTGGTCCTACAAGGAGTTTTGGTGACTCTGCAGGGTGACTCTTTGACATACCCTATTATGGCCCCAGAAGAATCCCATGCTCTGGCACTGCCACTCCGGAGGCATTCCCAGGATTCCAAATCTACTGCCGTGACTTCTCTACAGGTGCACCCTGAGACCGGATGCCAGAGCTGAAATTGGATATCTAGATTGTCCAATTGTTCTTAATGGATTCACACCCTCTGATCTGTAACCTGCTCAGATCAGAACAAGGACTGAACATGATGCAACATCTGTTCTGCTGGCGCTACGTCGGGAAAGGGCATGACAGCCACTTTGTCCCGCTCCCTTTACAATATGGTCCTAACCCTTTGTGAAGCACTGGGACATCATGATGCTTTGTAAGAGATGAGGTTACATTGTGACACCCCCCCCCCCCCAACATGGAGGCTGTCCCACCCCCCCCCCTTCAAAGCAGACGGCTCTCTTCTCCTCACCAGATATCTCAGTCAACTCCCTCTCTGGCCTGTAAGCTTCCATTAAATACTAGATCTGCAACAAATCCTCACTGTGAATCTCCAGTTCAACAAATTTAGTATGTGCGAATCCATTTTGACCACAGCTGAAACGAATACCTAAAAAAATCGGTCTGTTCATTGAAATGATGGTTCCCACCTGACTTGATAATGCCAGGTACCAGGGGTGTGCAATTTGTAGGGTTTGGTTCTGTAATGAAAACAAATGAATAAGCAAACGGCATTCACTTGATTCCATTCGTTTTCCTTTTTATCTTTACTTTTGTTTTATTAAAAAATATACTATAAAAAAGATTTTCTTTAAAATCAGTGCGCATTCACAAAATGGCTTCTGTGGCTGTTCTGCACATGCGTGACCCTTTTTAAAAATGACACCCTTGCCGCTGGCACCATTTTGGAAAAGGTCTGCGCATGCATATGAAAGCTCTGGTGGCCATCTTGCGCATGCACAGTGATATTTTAAAAAATATTATTTTTAATAAAATAAAATGAAAAAATAAGTGAAAATATCCGAGACTTTTATGACCCCCCTCCCCCGAAAATGAGAGGGGGTTTCTAAATGAAAATGAAAACTACAATGAAAATGAATGACGTGCCTTCTGTGCACCTTGTCAGGTATGAATTGGTAGCCAAATGGTGCCCAACAGGTTACCCAATTTACCTACTTCCGGCACTGAATTCCTCTCTGTGGTGCCCTCTGCATCTGGAGTGCATCATGGGATATGTAGTCATCTTGTGAGCTTCATAAACCATAATGTCCCGGGAAAGAGCTAAAATGGAGTACTTGCAAAAATATACTCATCAAAATTGTGGTACGTAAAACTGTCTCAGATGAGTTACCTGCATTACCATGTTACCATTCCCGTTTTCAATTTTGTACCATTTTATCAATTTACTAATTTACCATCTTCCTGCCCATTTCCATTCATCCATTCATTGTTTCATAGCTGCTCTTGGTGTGTGTGTGTGTGTGTGTGTGTGTGTGTGTGTGTGTGTGTGTGTGTGTGTGTGTGTGTATAAGATGACGAAAACCAACAAAACAAGGAAATTCAGAAAGATGCTAAAAGGATAACTTGATCCGTTGGAATGAGTCAGTAAAATAGAAAGTGATTGCTGGTATTTTAAGGAATTGGTTACCCGTCTTGGTATGTGAATTCTATTTGTGTAACTGATAGGGCACCCAAATTTGCATTTATTACTCCTGGGTAAAAAAAAATAAAAAAACGTTTACCCTTTTCAGCTCTACACAGGAGCATCCAGAGGGAGGCTGGAGGAAAATTTTTCAGTGATACCCCATTTTCTGTGGCCGGAAGAGTTGGGTTGAGGAGTAGAGCTAAAACGAGTGCCTGTAAAAATGGGAATACCCATCAAATTTCTGGTACCTGAATTGAACAGAACATTTTGGATACTTTCCAGTACCTGAACTGGTTTTGATTGGAAACCTGAAATACTGACATTCGGTTTACTAAAATATGGCTTTTGTCCCAATTTCATTCCAGATTTTGGAAATATTTCAGCTATTATTTTGGGTTTTTGGGGTAATTTAGGGTACTTGAAATAATGGTTACTGGAATTTTGGTTTTCAAGTACTCAAATGGTATTTCGGTGCTGATTCCGGTATCTGTTTCAGCTCCAGTTGGGAGCTGCCAACCAACATAACTTCCTGTGGCTCCCCCGGCCGGGGAGGGCAGTGAGGAGCGACGTGTGGCTGCCCAGCCATATCACCATGCTCCTGGCATTGCCCCACCTCCCCGCCATAATGGGCATCCATGGCTGCCTTATACGGGCAACCCCTAGTAGCAACCCCCCACACAGGGAGGAGTTGGAACCAGGAACAGACATTCCCACCCGGTTCTGCCTGCTTCAGCTGTTGGGCCCAGGCTGAAGGTCAGCTTTGATCCAGGCCCACAGTCCAGGCCTAGCCTCCACCCTGGGCAGGCTTTGTTCTGGGCCCACACCAGGCAGGCCTGGAACAAATGTACAGACATGACGCTGGCCCGATTGCAAAGAGGGGAAATATGGAGTAAGTGCTCTCCTCGGATCCAAGGAGGAATCGTTCTTAGTCACCTTTCTCCTGTCCAGCCATTGCCTTTTCACAGGGCTGCTTAGGAATTCAGGCCTGCATGAACAGGCTTTTCCCTGTAGAGGTAAGCTCTGCAAAGGCCCAAGCCTGTCCTTGATTGCATCAAGAAACACTGAGGACTCACACAGCCAATCTCTTTTATGCTCAGGCAAACTACATAATGGGGTGGCCCTCCCTATGGAGTACACAAGGGTGGAACCATGTCAGGAAAGAAACAGGGGAACACCTTAACCATGGGGGTAGAGAACCTTTTTTCTCCCGGGAGCTACTTGGAAAATTAGTACAGGCTCCAAAGACCACCTAGAAGCTGAGGGCAGGGGTGTGTAAGGAGTATGCTCAAGTAAAGGAGACCCCAGGTCATGGAACTCTGCCATAGATCTGTCCCCTGTCCTTGTGTGCACACTCCTGTGTCGGCTCCCTTTACCCTAAATTTAGTTTTTCGGTGCTTGGATTTGGAGTTGGATCCAGGGGCAGACACAGGAACTGGGAAGGGGCCACAAAACAAATTTCCACAGGCCACATTCGGCCCCTGGGTCTAAGGTTCCCCATCCCGGCCTTAACTCCACTCCTTTTCTGGTGTCACCTTGACCCCAGAGAGTGCCTTAGCCAGGCCAGACAAGGATGTGTCCCTGAGTCCTTCAGGGAAAAGGGCCCCATGCAAAGTCTCAGGCAGCACCGTGGCCCCCAGGATGGGCAGGGGAGCAGAGTAGGGCCTTCCATAAGCTTCAGAACAAATAAGGTTGAAGGAAGAGCTGTCCAACTTTGGCCAAAAAGTAGTCAAACTGGAGACATTGGGAATTTTTACACACACCTTAAAGCTCTGGATTTTCATTCTTCTTGGTTTACAAGTCCACAAGTAAGTTCTGGATGTGTTTTCCACACAAACACTGCCCTGAGGCAGCCTAAAGTAGCCTCAGCTGTAGACGGGACAGTCTGCCATGGAAACCAATTGACCACAGTTGCCTGGAGCAAAGTAGTTTACCAGGAGAACTTTTTACACACAAAGGTTCTGGGAGAAGTTCTATGCAGAAGTTCAAAGAAACGAATGTTTAAGATCTGGGTGAGTGATTTAGACACACAGAAAGTTCAGGATGTAACAGCAAACATGCAGGAGAAATGTGTGTGTAAAAACATCCAGTGTTGGATCCAGGGTTGTTTGGACCTCTTATAAAATGGCAGTCAGGTGCAGCTCCCCCCCACAGAATGTTGGGGCAGTGCCCCCCTAGTGCCCTGGGGGATCCCCACTGCGCCGTCAGAAAGAAAAGCAAAAAACCCCACACCGCCGCTTCTGACAGCAGCAGCAGCCTGTGACCTGAGAGTGGGTCCCGGAAGGGACAAAAAGGCTGAGCTGCTCAGCCGCCCAAACCACGTTTTCTATTGAAAACGCGATTTGGGTGGCTGAGCCCCTCAGTCCACAGCACGCATAGGACGTGCTGTAGAGGGAGGGGCTAGCCTAGTTCCATTGCGCCTAATGGGAGCAATGGATCGGAACTCCTTGCCTGGGGGCTTGTTTCAAGTGCCCAGGCGAGAAGCTTTGAGCCGGGTGGTTGAGGCGCACGCTGCTCCCTGCCTCAGTCGCACGTGAAGTTGCCGAGTCAGCCGCTTCCTAGACCCTCAGAGCTGCCGCTGCCACTCACAGCTCTCCCCCCCAATCTTCTGCTCGGCTCAGAGCAGCGGGGTGAGGGAATGGCTCCCCCTCCCGCTGCTCTGAGCGGCAGATTGGGGAGGAGAGTGGGAGCTGGAGTGGCAAGGCAGGGAACTTTTTTTTTTTTTAGATTTTAAACTGCCCATGCTTCCTGGCTCCAGAGGAGCAGGACATGTGTGCAATTTAAAACAAGTAAAGTCCCCACCTCTGCCTGCAGCTTGGGCCACCGGGGACTGCTGGAGCAGCAGCCACAGGTAAGTGATCCCTCCCCACCCCCTAAGGGTGGGATCTTTACGTGTGTGTTCACAATGCTTGAAAATGGGATGCTTTTTAAATCCTGAGATGTAGCTGTGAGTCTGGAGATCTTTACATGTGTGTTCACAATGCTGGAGGAAAATGGGATGCTTTTTAAATCCGATTCATGGGCCTTGAAATTCCCCCCCAACACACACACACACACACACACACACACACACACACACACACAGCAGAGGGCAANCACAGAGAGACATGCAGCAGAGGGCAAGAATACTGTTTCAGAAGGGACTTCTGAAGCAGGGGTTGGGGTCCCTTCAACATACATGCAGCAAGTCCCTTCTTTCTGAAGCAGCGTTCTTAACACCTGCTGTGTGTGTGTGTGTCTTTGCTAAAACTGCTTGTAAGTGAGGTTAAAGGTTGTCTGCCTGCTTTTAAACCTGGCAGGGGAGGTGATTATAACCTGCCTAACCTAACTGAAATTGCTTGATTAAGTAATGTAATGTTCATCCAACATTAACCCTTGGAACTCCTTGCTGCTGGGTTATGCCACCCACCATTGCCCTGGCTCCGCCCACTGTTGCCCTGGCTCCGCCCACCATTGCCCGCTGGCCTTACTGCCCCTCCAACCTCAAGACCCACCAGCCGCCCCTGATGGCAGTGTAGGCCTCCTCCTGAATTGTGGTGAGTCCTCTACAGTATAGAGTTCCCTGCATCTGAGGCTCTGAGGGCTTGTATATTCTTCCAGTGCTTCTAACAGGCATATTGTCATTTCAAATTTATTCATATATTCCAATAAAGGTAAGCTCCTGTAGGCCTCGGCAACATAATGTGCACACACTGGGATCTTACCTAAATCTGAAACAAGGACCCGCAAAGATGGGTATACCTCTCTCAATTACAATACCTGATTCAGCTTGGCAACATCGGGTACTAATCTGTACTCTACTAGTGCCTGGCTGGCTACTTGATATACCAATTGAATGGTCTCCTGTACCAATTTAGTTATCTTCTGTACTGATTTAGCAGTTTTCCATTACCAAAATCATCCAGTCAAATGGAACACTGGTAACGGTATTACCCGGTATTTCTGGTAATTGGGGACCCAACTAAATATTCGAGTAGGATTGAGTCTTACTGCTGGGGGCTGGAACAACAGGGAATGGATTGCCCGTTGTGACCTGTTGGGTACTTCTCTCAAGAGAAAGAGATTGGCCACTGTCGGAGACAGGACGCTGGGCTTGATGGACCATTGGTCTGACCCAGTATAGCACTTCTTGTGTTCTTAGTGATCAGGCCTCAAACAGACTACCAGAAATTGCAAGTATTACCCATGATTATTAAACATGCTGCTCATTTCAGCTTTAATCCCACACGGACTGGCGAGGATTTGAAGGGGAGCTACAAAGACGATACAGGGTTTGGAACACAAGTCCTATGGGGGAAGGGTAATTGAGCAGGTTACGTTTATCCCAAAGGAAAGAAAACAGAGGGAGGATGTGATACGTTTCCCAATGTTTAAAAAGTTGCTACCAAGATGGAGAGCAATTTTTCTCTGTTGTCACAACAGAGGAAATGGGTTCAAGTTATGGAAAAGCAAGGATACAGGGTAGCTCGGTGGGTTTTGGGGGTTGAAGGTAGGGATTGGGGGGGGGGAATTTTATTGTATTTCATTGAATTTTTATCATTTTTTTCCTTCTGTGTTTTTGTATTTGTAAGCCACCCTGAGCCTTCGGGAAGGTGTCAGGGTTCGGCCTGGGCTTGCGGGCCTCGCCGCTTGGTGGGGCCATGCCGCGCAACTCCGCGTTCTCCGGGAAACTCAGCACCCGTTGGAGAGAGGTGCTGTGGCAATCAGCCCACCGGGCATGGCTCAGCGCCGCAGAGCGCAGGGCACACCGCGCCGCCCGCTTCCACGGTTGCCCACGCATAGCTGCGACACAGCACGCGCCTTGCAGGATGAGTAGCCGCAGGGCACCTAGCCGGCCCCGACACAGGGAGCGGAGAGGCGAGGTCGGGAACGGGAATTGGGAGTAGAGACACCTGAGGGGTAGTACTGGCATAAAAAGGCTGGCAGGGAATCTACTCCCTGCCGGTAATCGTTATGAGAGGCTGGGCCTACCTTGTTCTGTGCTGAGTACTGAGCAATTCAGAGTGCTTGTGACTACCTTGTCTTAGTGGGCAAGTGTCGGAGAGTGCCTAAGAGAGTGTGTACCTTATCCTTAGAGTGTTGGCTTGAGTGAAAGGATACACGTGATAGGAGTGAGTGTGGGCTCCCTTCCCCCCCTCTTCCCCTCAGTCGGTCCCCCTACCCAGTCCAAGTGCGAGACAGCTGTGTGAGTGACTTCTCTGGAGACCCAGCACACCGACCCTCACCCCTGGACCCGGGACCCTTGCATGAACACTTCCTTCCCTGGTGTTCACTGGTGGTATTCCCACAGCCTGCGGGAGTATTGTTTGTCCTCCTGACCGTGCGTTATCCCACCCCATCCCTTGCAGGATCCCTGTCCTCTCTGCCCTATGATGATCTGGGTTCCTCTCACTAACTGAGAGATCGCCCACACAAGATTCTGAGGGCCATTTACTCCCATGTGGGGCATCTTACCCTCGGAGTAGCACAGGAATACCCAGGCTTGGGGGGCAGCACGTCCCCAACCGGTACCCTACCCCCACCCTTACCTAACTAATAACTATTACTGGCAGCAAAATACTCTCTCTCCTTTTTTCTTTTTCCTTTTTCTCATTATGGACCCTGCTCAAGACATTGCTGCCCTTGTTCAGACTGCACAGTCCTTGGCCCTTGAGGTCAAGGACCTACGAGAGCAACAGGAGCAGGCACTAGGAATGGGATGAGGGGCAGGGCCCCTTCCCCCTGAGCCAGAGGAAGGGGGAGCGGCTGCTCCACCTCCGGTAGAGGCGGCCGGGTCAGCCTTGGTCTCTCAAGAACTGAAGGCACCGAGACCAAATAAATTCTACAGGGACAGAAAACAATGCCAGAGTTTTTTGGCATTGTGCGCTTTGACTTTCCAAACCCAGCCCCGAACGTATGCCACCAATCAAGCGAAAACAACTGATATGATTGGACTCCTGGGAGGAGTGGCACTGGATTGGGCCATCTCCCTCTTACCCACAAATAGCCCCTTATTAGGGAATTACAAGGGCTTTATCAGAGAATTTAAATTTCTCTTTGACTATCCGCACAGAGTTCGAGATGCGGAGTAAGCCATATTAAATTTACGGCAGGGCAAAACCTTGTTACTCGACTACATAACCCAATTTCAGATACTGGTCATAGACCTGTGATGGAGCGATCATGTACTGCATGCTGTTCCGTCAAGGACTTAGAGACGACCTAAAAGACCAATTAGCATACGTGGTCACCCCTGATAGCTTAAATGAATTGGTCACACTTGCTATTCACATCGATGAGTGGCTGATGGAAAAGAGGCATGAGAGACAAAGGGAAAATGCTCGAGGGCTGGCACCTCGCCTGTTGCAAACAGCACCCCCGACTTATCCCCCTTCTAGGGACCCTCCCGGACCTGAGCCCATGCAAATCGGAGTCCTACGAGGCCCCTTAAGTCTAGAGGAGAAGGAACGGAGATGACAAGGGCAGCTCTGTTTTTATCGTAGGCAAGCTATACACTTTTCTAGGGAATGTCCAGTGAAACCCTCTAGGATTAGGGATTCGGGAAACGACCAGCACTGGGACGAGCCAGGAACGTCCCGGTGAACCTTGCAAGTCCTTGGACAAGGCCCCTTCTCGATTTCAGCAAAAACCCTTGCAGAAGTCAATTACATTTATATATTCCCATAACCTTAATGATTAGTGCTACCAGGTTCGTGGTAACTAGGGCTCTGAGAGACTCAGGAGCATCTGGGAATTTTGTGGATGCACACTATGCCCATCAAACTAAATTACCGTGCCTGGCCAAGGCGTGCCAGGAGTTAGTGCATACTACTGATGGGTCCCCATTGCTCTCTGGCCCGGTTGCCCATTGCACACACCCCTTAACCTGTACCATAGGCAACCACATGGAACAACTGCAGTTTGACATAATTTCCTCTCCGTTGTTCCCGGTGGTTCTGGGGTATCCCTGGCTCCAGATCCACAATTCCACAATGGACTGGGAACAACCCAAGGTGGTATTTGCTTCTCCCTACTGTAGTGGGAGATGCAACCAGCCCAATCCTAGAAAGCAGGTTCTGGGGACCAACCATCTGGATAAGAGTAGCTCCCCGGACTGTAATATCCCCCTGAAGTACCGGGATTTAGTGAATGTATTTAGTAAGCAGGAAGCAGCTAGCCTACCACCACATCACCCATACGATTGCCCCATTGACCTTGTCCCAGGAGCAGAACCCCCTTATGGTAGAATTTATTCCTTATCCCGTGCCCCTGAGTCCAAGACCCTGCGGGACTACCTAGAAGAAAATCTGTAGAAAGGGTACATTCGTCACTTGACTTCCCTGGCAGGGGCACCACTGTTCTTCGTGACCAAGAAAGAAGGTGACCTGCAGCCCTGCACAGACTATTGAGAATTAAACGCCCTTACCATTAAAAACTTATATCCGTGTCCTTTAACCCCTGATTTATTGGACCAATTGAAAGGAACAAAGCTATTCACTAAATTGGACCTTTGTGGCACTTACAATTTGGTACGGCTGCGCCAGGGAGATGAATGGAAAACCGCCTTCCGTACCAGGCACTTTGAATATTTAGTTATGCCGTTTGGCCTGGCCAATGCTCTGGCCACGTTTCAGCATTTTGTGAACAATATTTTTCGGGACATATTGGATGTTTTTGTTATAGTATACCAGGATGACATTTTGATCTATTCCCCTACACTGGAGGAACATGTGAAACACATGCGCATCGTGCTTCAGCGACTCCAAGCCCAGACATTGTACTGCAAATTGGAGACATTTTTATTTCATGTGACAACGGTCCCCTTTCTGGGGTTTATCATCTCCCCCCATGGGGTTGAAATGGAAGCCCAAAAGACCCTTGCATGAACACTTCCCTCCCTGGTGTTCACTGGTGGTATTCCCACAGCCTGTGTGAGTATTGTTTGTGTTGTTTGTCCTCCTGACCGTGTGTTATCCCACCCCATCCCCTGCGGGATCCTTGTCCTCTCTGCCCTATGATGATCTGGGTTCCTCTCACTACCTGAGAGATCGCCCACACAAGATCCTGAGCACCGTTTACTCCCATGTGGGGCGCCTTACCCTCGGAGTAGGACAGAAATACCCAGGCTTGGGGGGCAACATGGCCCCAACCGGTACCCTACCCCCACCCTTACCTAACAGAAGGGTGAAGTATAAATTTTAATAAATACAACAAAAATAAATAAATTTAGGCTAAACATTAGGAAGCGCTTCCTAGTTGTAAGGATGGTTTGCCAATGGCCTATGGAACAGGTTTCTGGGGGCAGTGGTGGAATCTCCTTGAAGTTTTCAAGAGGAGGTTGGATAGCCATTTTTGGAGAATGTTTTAGGTCTGATGAGTCCTGAATTAGTGCAGAAGGTTTTACTCGACAATTCTTAAAGTCTCTTCTAGACCTGTGGTTCTATAGCCACTTGCATTTGGATGAATTCTTGGAGGATAGGTCCATTAATGGCTTTTATCCAAGTAGACTGAAGGATGCAACCTCTGAATGTTGGGAGCTAGGAGTCAGCAGCAGGGAATGGATATTCAATATGACCTGTTGGGACTTCTCAAAATGACTGAGATTGGCCACTGTTGGAGACAGGATGCTGGGCTCGATGGACCATTGGTCCGACCCAGTCTGGCACTAACTGGCACTGTTCTTATGAGCCGTGCAACTTGGGGTACTACTGTAGGGTTATTTATGGACGCTGGGTTTTGTTTATTGTAGGATCTCTCTCTCTCTCTTTTATTTTTCCTCTGACCTGGCAAACATGGGATGCTTTACTGGGAAGGGGAAGATTGCTGAAGATTTTATTTTGCTTACATTCAAAAAATTTTTTATAGATTGCCAGATTTGATAGCATCCCTTCTTACATGTCTTACGCTGGGTCCAAACTCAAGGAATTGGTTTTGTTTACAGCCATCAACATCCCCCCGCCCTCCCTCTTCCTGCTCCCATCTGCCTGCCTCCCAGCCAGAAGGGGAAGCCCATACCAATGAAGGAGTGTCTGGAAACACCAGCTTGGTTGTCACTTTCCCATGATGAAGCATCGCCCGAGCCCTTCTCCAGATAAATACAAACCACCCTCCGTGGATTCTTCATCTTCATCAAGGTTACGTGCAGACAGCTAACTAACCCCAATCTCACTCCAGCACATTCTTGATGATGTACAAATCATTCAGTCAACATCCCTCTGGCATCTCTCAGCATTCATCGAAACCCAGGAGAACAAAAAAAAAGAGAGGAACGCTGCAGCTATAATTGCACTAATTCCCTCCTCTCCCGGGGCTGGAAAGAGAACAGGAGGGGGTGGGGGTGGGCATGGGAAGTGATTAAAATTAGTAGTAAAGTTTGGGCATCCATTGGGCTTATACAAATGCACTGCTACTCATTCCCAGAAGTGATGAATGTGGTGTAATAGCTGTGCAAAATAACACAGGCTCATCATTTGTGTTTGTGCTGTGACTAGGGTTGCTGTCTCTCTGGCAGGGCTGGTTTGAAACATCTCTTCCATTTTTGTGGACGCGTTCCATGAAAATGGAACGGCTGTCGAAGTTTTGATCGGCCTTCCGATCAATCGCAAATTTCATTTGAAATGCCGATCGGCCATTTGGCGCACGTGCAAAACGGTGGCGGCCGTGCGGAGCCTGCGCAACATGGTGCCACCATTTTACATGTGGCTGCCATTTTGCTCATGGCCACCACCATTTCATTCATGTGCAAAACAGCATATATTTATTTTCCCTGTGAACAAAAATAAGAACAATCAATTGTTCAGATTTTCATTTGCACCCATCGAATTGACCAGATCCATCAAAAATGGAATCCAGTTGGAAATTAACTTTCATCCCTGCTCTCTGTGTTTTAACCACAGACTCTTTCAGAAAATCCAGTTTCTACAAATCAGCCAGTGGTGCCCATGGTTAACCTGGACCAGGGTCTTCCAGGGGTGGCCACTGCAAAAGAAGGGAGGGCCATAGGGTATGTGCCACCCGCTTTCCACTGGCCCCACCTCTAGGGAGCGCTATGATGACATGACACTCCGCAAGGGCAGAGGTACATCAAAAGGGGTGTGGCAGCCTCTTTTCCCCACCCCCTTTCTGGCATGGCCCCGCCCCTGTGGAATACCATGACATCTCAACATTCCGTAAGGGGCAGGATTCCGTCAGAAAGAGGACATGACGGCCCGTTCTGGGTTTGTGCCCAGCTGGAGGTTACAACTCTGGTTGTGATTATGTACTTGGCTCCTTGAAACCAATAGGAGGTTGACATTTATACAAAAGCCACCATTTGGATACCTTAAGGATCAAACTGTAGAAGTACAAGAATGACAAAAATCAGGGCCCATTCACACAGCGCTCTTTAAATGTGAGTAGTTGCCCAACTCTTGTTCTCGGTGTTGAGTTAAATAGTTACCACTCCCTGTGCTCTTCGGTGATTCCTTGTTCTCTGCACAGCCTTCCTCCTAGCTAACTTGCTACCAGACTCTTAATCTGGGTTTGCTAACCAGTAGGAATGCAGTCACACAGCAGCTGATATCCCTCCATTTCAGTGAGCCACTCTTTGTACAAGGTGGCAGAGAAAGCAAAGAGAACGGGAAGGGGTGAAGGATTTCACAGGACACTCAGAATATGGGTTTGTGTACCACTACCCGCTCTAAAAGGGTTGTGTGAATGGGCCCTGATACAAGGGGAAGGCTAAAGCTGAGTACCTGATAAATTAGGTAAAGCTATCAGATTTGTGGTTCCCAAAGCACCTCTCACAGACGGGCACTGCAAATTGCTTAAATGGTACCCAGACTTTTGGGTAAACAGCTGTGTGAATGCATCACTACGGCAGAATGTCTGACATCATCTGGAAATGAGGCTTGGAGAAAACAGTGGAATCCACAAGCCTCCACTGACTGTGTGTGTGTAGCCGGGGCGGGGATCATGATCTAGGCTCTATACAATCAGAAGTTCAATAAGAGTCTCTGCTCTGAAAACTTTGTGATCCAAAATTGTCCCTGATCCAATATCAAAGGCCTTTTCAGGGAAACAGACAGATGTTCTTTTGTGAAAGAGCAAAGATAAGTTTTGAAATCAGGACTCCCAATTGCTATTTCTGTCTCTGACTCCCATTCGCTCTGTGGCCTTGGGCAAGGCACTTAAACCTCTCCATGTCTTGGCAAGCAGATTTAAAACAAATAAGGGAAAGTATTTTTTCACTCAGCGCACAATTAAGTTGTGGAATTTACTGCCAGAGAAAGTGGTCACGACCACTGTAGCCAGTTTTTAAAAGGGATTGGATACATTCTTGGAGGGTAGGTCCATTAATGGCGATTAGCCAAGTAGGTTTTTGGGAATGTAGCCTCTTTCTGTTGGGGGCTGGAACAACAGGGAATGGATTGCCCATTGTGATCTGTTGGATACTTCTCCCAAGAGACAGAGATTGGCCACTGTCGGAGGCAGGATGCTGGGCTTGATGGACCATTGGTCTGACCCAGTATGGCACTTTTTATGTTCTTATGATATGTTCTTCTGTGCGCATGTAGGGCGGGGGGGGAGGCTACTGGGGACCCATTGATGTTTCTGCCATCATCCCTTGCTGCTCCTTACAACTAGGGGCAATAGAATAAGCCCCGGTCCCTGGTAGCAGAGACTGGATTGGTGGTAGGAACAGCAGTGGGAGCCCAGGAGGAGCTCTTCATGCCTAGTTGCTCCCTGTGGACTGCTGAGAGCAGGGACGCTGGTTCTGGGAAGGTGTGGTGACTGCAGAAGTGATGGGAGAGAGAACTGGTTATGGGGCCACCCTCCTCTGTGTCAGAGTTAACGGCTTTGCCCGTTCTGCCAGGCTGTCGCCTAGGCCTGGAACGAACTCCCTAAACACACACGCTCTCCTCCTTCCCTCTTGACCTTCAAATCTGAAAAAAACAAAACCTCTTCCATCAGGCTTCCCCCATCTCCTCACCCTGCCCCCCCCCCATGGACTCTGCCTCTATTGTCCCCTCCTCCCACCATAAGGAAGCTAAGCACATACACCTGCAACTGCAGACTCCCTGTCTCTCCCGATATTAATCTTTTATCCTTTGTCCATCCCACTCAGGGACAGGGATCTGTCTCTCATTTATGATTGTCCAGCAGGGATGTGCAAACAGAACCAAGCTCAGAAATTCGGTTCGGTTCAAAAATCGAGTTCGGTTCGGTCGACCGAACTATTTGAGTTTGGTCGAATTCTGAACATCCGAACCGAGTTCGTACATTCAAAACCGGGGTTTTTTGGCCTTCTGAACTGGTTCGGATTCGACCAAACAGTTCTGTCAAATTCAAGTTCGGTTCGAAAGTTCGGTTCGGTCGGCTGAACTATTCAAGTTCGGTCCAAACTCCGAACTTCCGAACCGCGTTTGCACATTCCTATTGTCCAGCACTGGGCACGTTGTTGGAACTGCCTAAATCATTAAAGAGCTTCTTCTGTTCTTAGCCTCGTATGGGGGAGAAAATGAGAGTCAGCCCCAATGGGAAGTACAGGAAAACCTTTACCCCTATTTTATAGAGGGGGGGAAATTACGGCAAAGGCGTGTGAAGTGACTATGGCAGAGCTGGGATTAGAACCTCTGTTTCCAGCACAGCGCACTAGCCTGAGTTACATCCCTTTCAATGCACACTTCTCAATCAGCTGCACTGGAGACCACGAGCCCAACAAGAATGACAGGCATCCATCTGGGATGCAGTCATTGGCAGTGGGAAGCTGACGATTCTGGATTCACTCTCCCTCCTGTTCCCTCCCCAGAGCTGCATCATCACAGCCCTGCTGCCTCAGGCTCCCACTTCCCAGCTCGGGAAGCATTTAGCTCCTTCGGCAAAGCCGTAGCTCTCAACCTCATGCTGACTCTCAAATCAATTTCATCCCAGCATGTGCGAGTGCCCTGGCCTCCCTGCCACTCACAGGGGGTGACCTTCATAGTACATTGCCCTCCCGAGCTGAGTTAGAGCTTGTCTCCTGTGTCATGCTAATAACAAAGAGAGGGGGGAGAAAATATATTTTCATGGACAAGCAGCACAGGCTCCCTGCGTCCTGCAAAACACACAATCGGGATCAGCTGGGTGAGCTAGACCATGGATGGTTAGGATAGAAACAAGGTAAATAATCCTGCTGGTTTCCAAGGGAGGCTTATACAGTATGCTGCTGGAGCTGAAACTGTTCTCCAATGCTATCTGGTAACCAGACGGGTCCATGGGAGCCAATCTGCTTCAGCAAGGACTGTTACCAAATGGTAGGGGCTGAAATTCAGTCATTGATCAGATTCTGTTTCCTGCAGAATCAAGTCACTTGGCCTGATCTGGCGAAACAGCCGAAATGTCGGTTTGCCTGATTGCTCGAAGAGGCCACTACCTTTTTTGCCGCGGCGCCGCACATGCACAAAAGGGCGGCCACGGTACTACGCATGCGCAAAATTTCAGCCGGCATACAACAAAAGAATGGCAACTGCCGTACAACAAGATGTGGTTGTATGATGGTCAACGTTTTTCACACGCATGGGGGTGCGGCTGCCACCTTGCAGATCCACAGATTGCTCTCACAGAATTCTGATTGAAAATTTTGGTTCTTTAGAATCCCTATTGAAATTTTGACAGTCCCTCAGTTTCTGAGGAACTGGTTCGAACAGTTCGAATAGGGATGTTTCGAACCAGCCCAGCCTAATGGTATCCCTTTATTGTTTGGCAATTTAACGGGTGAGCAGTTTTACCATTTACTGCATAATATCAGAGCCCGGTATGATTTACTGCATAATATCACAGCCTGCCTCATTTAGCGTATTGCTGTTTACCCATAATTCCCTTCCTGTTGACTCATGTCAGAAAAGGTGCAGGAGAGTTCCATTTCCCGGCCTCTTTTGGTGTGGCTCCACCTCTTTTGGTGTGGCTCCGCCCATGTGGGCCAAAGTCTGAGATAAGGCGGCAATCCTACTTGACCCCTACCATTACTTGGCGCCTTGGAAAGCAAAATCCAAGATCTCGAACTCCCAGTGCAAACCGATTATCCCCAAGTTCCTATTCCCTTATGGGTGTGTAGATCATCAACAGAAGTAGCCAGTCTCGGACTCTGCTTCAGAAGCCCCATTGAGCTGTGTTAAATTCCTGCAAGATCAGAGTTAACAGCAGCATTTGGTTTCTCCCATCCATAGATCTCATCTCAGTTAAAGTTTGCCTCCCGTGTCATGCTAATAACAAGGGGGAGGAGGGAGAAAATATATTTTCATAGAATGGCAACGCTAGTTCCCCGTGTCCTGTAGAACACACCATCAGGATCAGCTGGGTGAGCTGGAGCACAGGGATTTAGAATAAAAACGTGGAAAGGACTCCCATTCTGAGTAAAAACAGAAGTGACAGTGGCCTGCCGTGGCCCACTTTCCACCGGATCTCACCTGCACGTCTGTGCATGCGCTGCCAGATGTTGCCCCGGGATTGTCCTGAGCTGTGTCCACAGCTAGACCGGGCTCGAACCTCGGAAAACTCCTAAGGTCAAAGCCCGGATTAAAGTCCACCCAACCAGGCCAAAGCAAGCCACAGCAGGCTATCACATTTGTTTGGGCCAGCAGATGCGGCCCACGTCGGGGACTGCCATGGCCGGCCACCATTGCTGGACATCATTGGTTGCCATGGTTGCCTATCATGTCAGGGGCTGGGGGCAGCATGGGGGCAGGGCTGGATGGCTCACTCTCATGTTCCTCTCCACCCTACCTGGGCCACTGGCCGTGGGCCCATTTGTTCTGTGACCTGACCCGACCCAAATTGTGTCCGCCATGGCTTGCTGCCCCGACCAGGGCTGGGTTGCCACCGTGCCATTTGTTTTTACCCTGCGTTGCTAAGGATTCTAGGGAAGTGGGCCCATCAGGTTACAGGCTGGATCTAATCCAGACCCCTGCACTGACACTCAAGCTGCCCCAAGTCCACCAACCACGGCAAAGGCCTTCTGAACTGGTTCGGAAGATAAAAGATCGTGGAAGATAAAAGATCTTCCACGAGTAGAAATCGGGAGCAACTGGAGCACTCTGATGCCTGGAATAAGAGGGAGAAATTTTGTATATATACCTTGATGACTCAGACTAGTGAGCCATGGGTCTTTTTAGCAGGTCCACAATTGAGTTCTTATTGATATTTTATGTGGACGTTGTTTCATATTTTTATATTTTATATAATTTTATTGTTCACCACCCCGAGCTGCCTGTAGGCAGGAAGGGGTGTTGGCATAAATAAATAAATTTAAAAAAATTAAAAATGCCCCACACTTCAAATGAAGGCCAAACCATTCCCCTCAGACATGTGTGTGTGTGGGGGAACTCCTTCCCATAAAGACTGGGAAACAGGATTATAGAATTCTATAATCCTAGAACTATAGGGTTGGAGGAAGCCTCAAATGTCATCTACTTCAGCCTCCTGTTCCAAGTAAGATATCCCTTGCTTACGCCATCACGGACAGATGCATCTCCAGATGGGTTTTGAAAATATCTCCATTTCATAGCTCGGACAACTGAGACAACCCTCTAGAGGGTTTTACAATGCCACATCTTCAAACCTACGCTTGCTCTCGGCGGACACTGCTTCAGAATGGGAGCAGCGTCACTTCCGGTAGCACGTAAGGAACATCTAACACACACACACAGGTTTCTCTCTCTACATATCTTTGCAAGGCGCTTTTGAAGGCCTAAAAGCGGTCTGAGGCACAGAGGGGCAAAAGAAATTCACACAGCGGGTGTGTGAAAAGAAATGTCTAGAGCCCAATTCTGCAGCACTGCAGACAGTTGCTCTACCAGTCGGGTTTTGAAAACATCTCCATTTTGTGGATAGGAAAACTGAGGCAGAAAGGGTTAAAAAGAAGACTGGCGTGTGCTCATGGGCAGAGTGAGGTCTACATCCCAAAGTTCTTGGTCTCTGGAAATCTGTTTTGCTGTGTACTGTACAGATGAAGCCGTTTCTTTTAGGCCTAGGAAAGATCTCTTCTCCTTACCATTAAATATCCCCCTCACTGCCTTTTGATCAGATCCATTACTAATTTGTGCACTTCAGCCACTTCCCCTCTCCCCCCTGCCAACTCACAGCCGCCCGCCCCCCTTCCCTGCTCCCATCCCCACCATGCAAAGTTGAAGTGAGGCTGCGGGCTGACAGCTGAAAGCCAGAACTGTCGACTCAGATTGACTCTGGGGCTTGGATTAGCTTGGAAGCCGCTTTTTGGCCTTTGGGGAAATGCAGCGGAAGAGCCAGAGTCTCCGATTCCACCTCCGGTCTGTTTACTCAGCTCTCGGGATGGGCTCGGTCACTGGGACCGTGCCATCACTCAGAATGACGATGGTGCACCATGCAGATCCTCTGCCCCTACGTCTGGCCCAGGGGCTCCCTCTCCTGGATGGCTTTGGCCCATGCACGTCTCTTGTGCTTCTGAATGTCACTCTCTCCTCCCATGCTGAGTCGTCTCCCCCGCCTCTATCTGCGACGACACACAAGGGGCATGAGAGTTGAGTCAGCTGAACTGAAGCCTAATGGAGCACTTCTGGCTGCGATTTTGTCCGCTCTCCCAAGCTGAGACGAGATGAGCTGATTTCACGCCGGGCTGGAAGACCTCAGCTGCCTGGAAAGGCAGTGGTTTGGAGGAAGCAATGTTGATAATACCGTACTTTTCTTTTTCAACCAATGGCTAAGTCCCTTAGTGAGGATAAAGCTGAAATTCTGCTGAGTTTCCGTTTCTGACGGAACTGGACAGTTCCATCAGTCTGATTGGAATTCAGACCAGAGAGGATTCCAATTGGAATTCTGATCAGACCAATCAAAATAGATTTCGGCCACTCTGCACCTGTCTGGAACAGGCAGTTGTTCTGTACATGCCCAAATTGCTGATCGGTATTCCGACTGGAACTTTATTCCAATTGGAATACCAAGCTACAGCCAATCTGATTTCACGGAAATCCTAGGGCTAGGATTTCCACCAGTCTGGGTTTTGCCTGGAGACGTTAGCTTTTTACTCATAGTCTCCAGGATCTGGGGGAAGCCAAGTTTTCTCTGAGTCAGTTGGGGCACCCCCAATAACCCAGAGCAATTGGGGGGCTTCCATGGACAGCAGGACATGGTCACATCCAAAATGGTCCGGACCATAGGGATTTTCCTATCTCCTTTCTGACATAGCCCTCCTCTTATGGAAGGTGTGGCAGACAGGTGGACAGTCTCTTCCTGGGACGCCATGACTCACCCTGGGAATCTCACCGCCGAGCGGCAGCACTAATGTCATCCAGAAGAACCAAATCACTCCCCGGCTGGACATATTGCAACTACCAGCTAGGGGCGAGGCAAGGGCTTTGAAAGGCTCCCTGGTGGAGCGCGGAGGGGGGAATCCCACACCGGGGAACAGAGCCAGAACACTGGGCCCTGGAGGAACCCAGAGAGGATTTCTCCAACACCGATTAGGGTGACGAACTGTGAGCCAGCAGGGGGGTCCCGTGAAGGAACATGGACTCCCTCTTGTTTCCTGCTTAAGGACTGGGGAGGGGTTTCCCAGTGGGAGGATAGACTCGGGCAGTAGCCTGGGGGCAAGAAGTTGCGCCCGAGAGCAAGGGAGCATCTCCTACCTGGTTAGATCCTAGAAGAGGAACCTACCTGGCACGTAAATAAGGGGTGAGTCACAGAAGGTCGTGATGCCGCATAAAGGGGTGGGATTTACTGCTGAAACCGGAATCTGATTTCGTAGCTACTGGTAATACCCACATTTTCAGGTGCCATTTCAGTATCCTAAATCAGTACCCTGCATGTACTAAAAGACAGACATTTCAGTTTTCCAGTTTTCAAGTACACGAAATAACCCCAAATAAATACCTGCAAGAGTTTCTGGAGTCCAGGACTGGAAGTCAAAAAATCAGGGTGAAAACAGTATTTCAGTATGCTGGCATTTCAGAATTTTTGGGTATCTAATCGGACACCATTTTGGCTACTGAAAAGTATCTGAAGTTTTAGAGTTGAATTGGGTACCATGAATTCAATGGGTATACCCGTTTTTGCCAGTACCTGCTTTGGTTCTTGTAGGGCCGCATCAGAAATGGTCATTACAGTCCCTTGGCCCAGCCCCCTTTTCCATGTGACCCCCATCATGATATTATGAATCCACTGGGACCTGTAAATAGCCCTTTGCAGCCAATGGTGTGACTGACAAAACTGGGTCAACCAATCGGAAGCCAAACATATAGGAAGGGGTAAGAGAGATTAGGCCAAGCGCAAGGGGACAATATGGGACTCCCCAAGGACAAGGTTTCTTGAGCATACTGTTTCAAGGTTTCTTGACCTACTGTTAGTAATTTGTAATCTGTCACTAAAATTGGCCACTATACCCGAGGGTGGCAAATGTAACCCCGATATTTAAAAAGGGATCCAGAGGCGACCCTGGAAACTATAGACCAGTAAATTTGACGTCTGTGCCGGGCAAAATGGTGGAACTGGAAACCATCATTAAGGACAGAATTACAGGGCATGTTGACAAACATGGCTTACTGGGGAAGAGTCAACACAGATTTAGTAAAGGTAATTCATGCCTCACTAACCAGTTGGAATTCTTTGAGGGTGTAAATAAGAATGTGGACAAGGGAGACCCAGTAGATATAGGGTATTTTCAGACATGACGGGGCCTGTATTGGTCCCATCACGGAATCAACCATTGATCCCCCACCAGGATCAAACTGGCACGTCCAACAGACATGCTGGCTGATCCCGGCAGGGAATCAGGGAGGGGGTGGGGCCGTGCAGCTCAATGTGCCCCCACCCCTCTGTGTTTCCGGGGTCCCCCCGTGCTCCTTCCGCCTCTACACTTCCCCTGCACTACTCCCCCTTCCCCTCTCGTTCCTGTGGTGCAGTGGGTGAGAGTTGGGTGCGCGACTGGGCTCATGGCTCCTTCCCTTCCTCAGCGCCCTATGATGATAGGGACCTGGGCAGTGTGCTTGCTACACTAGACCCCCTTGGTCCACCCACTATCCTGACGGGCTATAGGTACCAGATAGAGGGCGGTGGTCGGGGGCCGTGAACAGTGCGTGCAGGCAGAGGGGTTGTCCAGTCCCTACCCCTCAGGTTCTTGTTCCCTTTCCCCCTCACGGGCCTTGCCCCCCACTCCTGTGACATAATGCCTCTATACAAATCAATGTTGCGACCGCACCTTGAATATTGTGTGCAGTTCTGGTCGCTCCATCTCAAAAAAGACATAGCCGAACTAGAAAAGGTACAGAGAAGGGCAACAAAAATGATCAAGGGCATGGAAGGGCTCCTGTATGAGGAGAGGCTTGGTAGGTTGGGGCTCTTCAGCTTGGAGAAGAGACTACTGAGAGGAGATATGATAGAGGTCTATAAAATCATGAGTGGTGTGGAACTAATAAACAAGGAGCAGTTATTTACCCTCTCAGCTAGTACTAGAACTAGGGGACACTCCATGAAACTCATGGGTGGGAAGTTTAAAAAAAATAAATAAAAAAATATTTTTTCACTCAGCGTATAATTGGGTTGTGGAATCTACTGCCAGAGGCTGTGGTGAGGGCCAGTACTAGAGCTGAGTTTAAAAGAGGTTTGGACAAGTTTCTGGAAGATAGGTCCATTAGCAGCTATTAGCCAGAGAGGATCAGGAAACATGATGGGAGCTGGGGGAAAACAACAGGGAATAGGTCTGTGACCTGTTGGGTGCTTCTCCCAAGTCACCGTGATTGGCCACTGTCAGAGACAGGATGCTGGGCTAGATGAACCATTGGTCTGACCCAGTATGGCACTTCTTATGTTCTTATGAGCTTTCACCTGAAGACCTACACACCTGGATCCTTGAAGGATGACTTCTCACCTGTCCCATAGTATCTGGGAGAGGCAAGGCGCAGCAGAGCCAGATGGTCAGCATTTTATTACAAGGACCTTGCTCCCCCAAAAAACATCCATCATTTTCCGGCATGCCGCCTCTGTCCCAACCCCTATTCATTTGATGTTGACTCTTATTTTGTCTGCGAAGCATCCGCAGCTTCTTCTGGGTTAATTGTCACTGGGAAGGGTCAGTGTGAACTTGTTTTCCATAGAAAGGAAAGCCAGATGGAGTGCAGAAAAAAACCCCGCAAGAGGATCATAAATAATACAACCTAGCCACGTCATTTTCTGCAGCTGCTATTATCTGAAGGGTTTCCTGAAGGAACGCCAAAGTCAAGAGTGACTCTACAGATCACCCTAGCTCAGGAGGGTGTCTACTTGGGCTTGGAAATCAGTACTGACGAGCCAGCCATAACCCATCTTCTTAATCTATCTCCTTCTACACCTCCTCTCTGCACGGCCGTGTGACAGATGCTATGCCGTTACTCTGGGCATCCCCTGAATGCGTCAGTAGCAAAGGAGGAAACAATTACCTCCACGTGCTCACAGATTCCTTGGCTATCAATTAATCAAGAATAAAGACATTAATTAATGAGCGTGTGCATTTCAGGTATTAATGAGAGGCTGTGTCGTCAAGAGATGCACACCAGTTTTGAGGGCCCACAGAGAAGAGGATTTTTTCGGTACTGGGTAGTTTCCAGCATAGTATCCACAGTCCAAAAGGTGTTGGGGCAATTCCCTGACCCACCAAGGAGGGATTAATAGAGAGGATAGTTTCCCTCTGCCACATGCCCCCAAATATTGGGATTCGGGGGACTCATCTCCCTAATTTCCATCTATCTTCTCCCATTTTGATGTCCTCAGTATTTCCCCCAAGAAGCTGGTAGACCCAATGGAGTAGGATGTAGGAGAGTCTAGTGAAGGGAAGATTGAGGAGAGAAATATCTATACGGCTGCCATTAAGAAGATGGAAGGAACTGTTCTGAATTGCTACAGAAGGCAAGACTAGAAATGCTGGGCTCCGACCACAAAGAGGTAGATTTCAGTTAAACATCCCACGGGGGAGACTTCCTAACAGTAAGACTGAGCTGGGCAGCAGTGGAACAAGCTTCCTAGCGAGGCCGTAGGCTCTCCATGGCCAGAGGTTTCCAGACAGAGGCTGGAGAGCCATCTCTCGGGGATGTTGTAGCCATCCTGCATCCTAGCAGGGGAGGTTGGACTAGATGACCGTCATGTACCTCCACACACAAACCATGAGCCTGGCACACACGTGTTGTGTATGGCACACATTCTGCACTTGAGGCATGCGCGTGCCTTGGACTGGGCCCATTGATTGAGAGTGCCAGCTTTCTAGAGATGGAGGTGGCCTTCTTTGTAAAGGTGTTTTTGATTTCTTTATTCCAATTTAAACTCCACTTTTCCTCAAAGGCTCATTTTTTGTCAAGACCCAGCTTTGAACCGGTGGCCGTAGGTCCAGGGAGACAGCAGTTTTCCCTGTGATGCCACTGCAATACTCTCAGTCGAAACCTGGGGAGTGGCTCTCCTGTCCTAATGGGCCGGTGTGGTCACACCCTTTGGGGTTTGTGATCTGGCCCAGCTCCACACCCCGCAGTTTCCTTTGTGGCTTCCTCCCTAGATATAAGGCAGGTCAGTCCCTACAGGATGTTGGGTGGATCACTGGTTGTCGTGGTTCCTGGTGTTCTCCTGCCTTCTGAACCGGCTCTCCTGCTCTGGAGATTGGATCTGCTTTCCATGCCTGAGGGTGAAAACAGACATGACGCTAACCACCCTTTAACCACCCTTGGTGGTCATTTATGCATGTTTCAGGGCTGCATAGGGCACCAGTACAGCCCTGCAACATGCATAAATAACCACCAAGGGTGGCTAAAGGGTGGTTAGCGTCATGTCTGTTTTCACCCTGAGTCCGCTCTGTGCCTGAATTCCTGTCTGCCTGATTTGGACCCAGTACCTGCATTCCCATCTGCTCTGATTTGCACCTTGTGCCTGAACCCCTGTTCGTCTGATCCCCACTTGGACCTTTCGGATCCAGTAACCCTCCCTGGGAGATTGCGGTCTCCATGCTCTGGGACTTTGCCTTATTGTCCTCCATGTCTGTTTATTACAAATGAGCATTTCCCTATTTGTGATTAGTGGCATTTTCAGATAGCCCGCCAATTAGCCAAATAACGGTTTACTAGGGAAACGCTATGTTGGAGCTGTAGTCCCTTCTGGTTGGCTGGGAGCATCCTCTGATGGGAACCCCCCACCAATCGTATTTGCACGACAAGGGTGCACCGAAGGGCGTTGTCAGTTGCTGCCCCGGTGTTGTGAAACTCCCTCCCCCCTCCCGCCCCCGGAGGTCCGTCAGAGTCTGAGCATATTCCAGAGGTGGTGTAAGACTTCTCTTTTTGTTGAAGCATTGGACTGATGAGGATAGGGGTCGTGGGAGGGTTTGGGTTTGTTTTTAAAGGGATTTTTACATGCTTTTATACTGTAAGCCTTTCTAAGTCTTAGGGGAAGGGAATCAAATTTAGATAGTTAGACAGATAGATAGATAGATAGATAGATAGATAGATAGATAGATAGATAGTAATTCTTGCATCCAAGCAGGGGGTTGGACTAGATTACCCTCAAGGACACTTCCAGCTCTAACATTCTGCAGATGCTATGATACTCATACGTGGCTGTTTGGATCACTTTGAATAGCAGAATGAGATGGAGTCCCTCAGCTCCACCTGCTCCAAGTGATCTCTGTGTTCAAATCCTGTCTTTGTGAGCTCACTGAGGGGCCACGGGCAAGTCATTCTCGTAGTCTTGGTTCTCCGTCTGTAAAATGGGACTAATGATTAGGAATGGGCATTCTAGACTCAGATTAATCCGCAATGATCTGAAAACAGGCATTTGTCGATTCATCGTTATAATCCATACTTATAGATCTGGATTTACCCCCATTTTGGGGGGCCCCGGAGTGGTACTTACTGGCCTTGGAGGGTTTGATTGAACCACTGTCATGGCTGTAGGGCCTCCTGCAGCTCTCTTCTCTTGCCATGGGGCACTCCGGGCTCCAGATCGCACATGTGCAAAATACTGTCACCGGGACTATTTTGCGCATGCACCAAATGGCTGTTGCCCATAACCAAAATGGCAGCCGTGTCATTTTGGCCACCATTTTGGTTAAGGGTGGCAGTCATATTGCACATGCTCAGTGGCCATTTTGCACACGCACGATCCGGCATGCTGTGGTGAGGGAGCCTGCCGGAGCCTTCAGCAGTTGTGGTGCTCCAATCAAGCCCTCTAAGGCCAGTAAGTCCTACTCTGGGCTCCCAGGAAATAGGGGTGAGCGGAGGTTGGACCCACTGTCCTGGGGTCAGGGATGGGACTCAGGAATACAGACCTGTTTCCTATTGATTTCAATGGGAATATCAGAATCAGCAATCCACAAATTATTACTTATTAATTGTTACTTGTTAATGGTTAATATAGTGCCATCGATGCACCTGACACGGTACAATCAGTAATTATAAACACGTTCCTACCACCAAGGGCTTACAATCTAGGAGAGACAAGGGAGAGGAGACGAGGGAGAGGTGAACCTCAGGAGAGACAAGGATACATTCATGAGGTTGAGAAAATGCAGGTGCACTTGCTTAACTTAGTTACAGGGAAGAGATTCTGAGGGAGGGAGGAGGATGGAATTTCACTCACGACAAGCCTTTTGACTCATGACCAGGGAAAGCCAGATGGAAGAGGTCAGTTTTCAGGAGGGATTTGAAAGCTGGGAGGGAGGGAGCAGAACAAATGTGTCCAGGGAGGCAGTTCCGGACATGGGGGGAAGCAAGAGTAAAGGGGCGAAGATGTTTAGAAAAGGAAGGGAGTCACGAGCAGATGAGGGTGGGGCCAGTGGAGAAGCGAAGCAGGAGTGTGGCAGGATACAAGAGCAGAGAGATATGGGGGAGCAAGACCTTGAAGAGCCTTGAAGGTCAAGACCATGAGCTTGTGTTGAATGTGTTCCTGTAGACGGAGCCAGTGTAGAGCAGAGAGGAGGGACTGGACTTGGTCAAAGCGGATTACAGATCCGAATCCGTAATTCAATCTGAATGCCCATCGCTAGTAATGACCTGGCTCACTGCATTGCTGTGAGGGTGAACTACACAAGGACTGTGTAAAGCCTATTGAAAGTGCTATCTGAACTATAATACTAGGGATGGGAATTTTGGATTCGGATAGAACCGAATCTACCCGAAAATGGCTGATTTGGTTCTATCTGAAAATTTGGATCTTTTTCAGGTTTGGCTGATTTGGATCTTTAACATTGCGATTTGATTTGGATTTTTTGCATTGCTGTTTGTTCCCATTGATTTCAATGGGGAAAAATGCAATGCAAAAAAACAGAATTCGAACTGAGATCCGAAATTCCTAAAGAACCGAGTTCGAAAAATCAGAATTCAAAATTCCCCCCGGAGTTCCACCTCTAATAAACAGAGATACAGTGATACTTCTGTAACACTGTTATTACAAACTGGCAGCAGATTTAAAACAAATAAACAAAACTATTTTGGCTCAGCATGGGGAAAAACTTCTTAACTATAAGAACTGTTGGATAATGGACTAAGCTTCTCAGAGAGGTTGTGGAATCTCCCTCCTTGAATGTTTTCAATACTCAGCTGGATAAGCATTTGTCCACGTTGCTGTAAATACTGGTCGCCCCACCTCAAAAAAGGTATAGTAGAAATGCAAATGGTACAGAGAAGGGCGACAAAAATTATCAAGGTTATAGTGGAACGGCTGCCGTATGAGAATAGCTTTGATAGGTTGGGGCTCTTCAGCTTGGAGAAGAGACGACCGAGGGGGGAATAGGAGAGACATTTACAAAATAATGAGCGGAGTGGAATGGGACAGTCCATGCAACTAATTGGCAGCAGAGTTCAACAAATAAAAGAAAGCATTTTTTTTCCCCACTCAACGGAGCATTGACTTGTGGAATGTTTAGCTAGAGGTTGTGGTCAAGACCGATAGTCTAGCTGGGTTTAAACAAGGATTGGATACGTTCTTGGAGGATAGGTCCATGAATGGCTATTAGCCAAGTAGGTTTGGGGGACGTAACTTGCGATTGTTGGAAACTGGGAGTGAACAGCAGGGAATGGATTCCTTATGACCTATTGAAGAGACTGAGAATGGCTCCAGTTGGGGAAAGAATGCTGGATCATCCTGGCACTACTTAGGTAGTTAAAGGATATCCAGCCTTGGAGAGGGACACCTCAAAGCTACAGTTGTACGATTCTATGCAACCACCGACTGTTGGAATCGGGGTGGGGTGGGGCATTCTGCATGGGCGCCATTTCTGTGCGCTTTCCCTGAAGCAGCCGTGTTGGTGTCTGTTGGGGAGCGGCTGCTGGGTTAGGCGGACTATTGTTCTTCTGACCCAGTATGGCAGGGATTTGGCTGCGACCCAGAAGAAGGCAAGAAGCCATTTACTCTGGAGTAAGTGATTTGCAGTTCACGGCCTGCAGTCTTAGCAAGGGAGAGAGTCTGAGTGTGATGTGCGCCTGCATTGAGCACTACCAACTCAGAGCATCACACCCTGCCCCCTTCCAGAGATGCAGGTTTTCCTGTCCAGATGGGAAGCCAGGCCCCAGGTAAATTATAGACCTTGCTTTGCCAGGCGAGACTCTTCAGGATTTGCCTCTTAAAAGCCAACAAACTTTAACTAAACAGGCCCGTTAATGGGACGCCGTGCTACGGCTGTTAGGCCTCGGAATTGATTCCTCCTGAACGCAGATCCCATCTGGAAGGGTTTTACCATAAGGAATATAAACACATTTTTTCTTCTTCAACTGATCCTTGCTCAAGTGGGAAATTTTAAAAGAAGGGGGCGGGCAGAAAAGAAACAGACAAGCAAACACCTGGATCTTCAGCACGACTTGCTATAAACCCAGCAGCGTGTGGGCACAACAGCAGAAGGCAGTCAACATGCTGGCTAAGGGCCTGATCCTACATTGTTTACACAGAGGCACCGAGTTAGGTTAAGTGGAATTTAGTGCTGTAATGAGCTCAGAGTCAGCAACATGCGGAGCAGGGGTGCTCAGTCTCATGCGGCTCCCAGCGCTAGGACACCTCAGCACTGGTTCCTGGAGTGCAGAGAAGCCCTCCACTTTAGAGAGACCCTCCACTGCATGGGAGAACCTCATCGGGGGGGGAATCCAGAATGCTTCGGGCAAGGGCAGGTCAAACTGTGGGGTGGGGGACACACCCATCCCTGGCCCAATTAATCTCCCCCCCTCCACCCCAGATGAGCTTGGGCTCTTCATATAAGTGCCCATTTAAAAATGCAGATAGTCTCTCTCCGTGGGGAACCAGTTCTTTCTGCTTCTCAGAGGTGATCTCTCAGAGTCAAGTGCCCCTCCCAAAACTATGATCTACTGGACATTAGCCTGTGATGATCCACAAACCAATGGAAAAGCCATATGTATTTATTTATGTGTTTATTTATTATTATTATTATTATTATTATTAGCATTAACATTAGCATTAACATTAGCATTATTAGCATTTGTATAGCGCCAGCTGTGTACCTGGTGCTTTACAGAGCAATAAAATAGACGCGGTCCCTGCCTACAGCTTATTTAGACGCGCCTCCCTGCCCCGGACGTCGCCCAGCCACCATTGGAACAAAGGGTGGATTGCACATTCTTTTGAAAACCGGACTCATAAACCCTCGATGTGTGGGGGTTTCACAAATCCGGTTTTCAAAAGAATGCGCTCACATTTGGGCTCAAATGACAAGAAAGCAGATTTTGGTTAAACATTAGGAAGAACTTCCTTACGGTAAGAGCTGTTTGACAGCGGAACAAATTACCTAGGGAGGTGGTGGGCTCTTCTCCGCTGGAGGTTTTCAAACAGAGGCTGGACGGCCATCTGTCAAGGATGCTGTAGCTGTCGATTTCCTGCATTGAGCAGGGGGTTGAACTAGATGACCTCTGAGGTCCCGTCCAACTCTATGATCCCAGACAGGATCAGGGAACATGACGGGAATTGAGGGAAAACAAAAGGGAATGGATCTCGCATTGTGACCTGTTGGGTGCTTCTCCCAAGCCACCGTGATTGGCCACTGTCGGAGACAGGATGCTGGGCTAGATGGACCATTGGTCTGACCCAGTATGGCATTTCTTATGTTCTTACGATTCTATGAACGTACATTTGCGACATTAAAAACAACCCCCAAACCTGTGCATTCACAAAATGGCCACTGGGCTGTTCTGTGCATTCACGCCCTTTTCCAAAATGGCACCGGCAGCATCACCACCATTTTGGAAAAGGGCAGCCACTCTTTCAATGAGCAAAATGGCTGCCGCACATGGGCACACAACGGCTGCCCTTTCCCAAAATGGCCACGCCTCTGTTGCCACTATTTTGGGAAAGGGTGTGCATGCACAGCCGCCATTTTCTGATTTTAAAATGTTTTAAAAAATAAAAAACTCAATAAAAATGAATGGGGTTTTTACAAAAAAAAACCAATGGATGGATTTTTAACCCATAAAACCAAAAGTAAAAAGAGGTAAGTGCTGCACACCCCTACTGGACAGCCATCTGTTGGGGACGTTGTAGCCATAGTCATTCCTGCATCCAAGCACGGGGGTGGATTCGATGACCCTCCAGTCCCTTCCAGCTCTGACATTCTCTGGGTCCATGGGCATAATTATAGCAGTGGATGTGTAGGGGGTGGGGGTTGTATCCCACACTGATTTCCTCCCTCTGCAACTCCCAGATCATGTGGGGGGGGGGGGGATAATGTGGGTCTAAGGTATCCAGTGTCCACCCCCCTCCACACATTTTAGTCCAACGTTACACCACCTCTCTGCTCTTAAGCAAAACTCTTGCCTGAAGAATAACTATACACAAAACCAAAAATGCCTCCCCACCCCCTCGCCACAATCCCCACAACCTCCTTCTACTCCAGTCCCGATTCCAATCAATAAATAAATATAAATAAAAATGTGTGGCACCAACATGCCATTTACAAAAACATCAGTCTGTTCACTTGGCTTGCATGGTCTCTCTGCTTGTTTGCAACTTGCTTCTCCCTGACACAACGGCCATTTTTACACTGTTCCGTGTTTGGGCGGGGGTGAAGGGGCATTCCGTGTACGTGGCAGGAGGTGGGTGGGTAAATGGGTGTGCGGCGGGTGTGCACCTGTGGAAACACCACAGGCGTTGGGTGTTTGTGCGTGCAGCACGCTCCCGCCCAACGTCCACCTCCACCAACTGCACACCCACGGTAAAATGGAGGGGGCGCTGTGGGTGGAGGTGGGTGGGTGGCCATGTAAACGGACGCACACACCTCCACCAACCGCGCCATAACACCCACCCCCTCACCCCCGTCCGTGTATTAACAGCCAACACCATTAGCTTGCATTTAACGACTTTTTGTCTTAGTAAGACCTACAGAATGAGAGGTAACATGCCCGGCCCACACCTGCTTGGGGCACAGCCGATATCCCAACTCAGCCCACACTCCGGACATGAATAATAGCGATATTGGTAACGGCACCTAAACAAGGAGAGGACTTCAAACGTTGGACTTTCAAAAGGTCGTTTGACAAAGGCCAACAGAGAATATTTGGAATTATACCAGAACCTCATTCTATTCAGATCCCTTTTGGGGAAAAGCTTGATTTCCAGATCAGACAAATTTCTGGAGCTGTGACGTTTCCAGTAGGTACGTATTGAAGTGCTCATCATAGCACGCTTTAGAGAATCATCGGGCTTGCATGTTTGGCGTAAAGAAGGATCCAGATTGCAGATAACCAGGCAAACAATGGATACTTTTAGACAAGCACCTCCCCACCCACCATCCAGCTACTATACATGTTGCAGGGCTGCAGTGGTGCCCTATGGGTGCCCTGCAACATGCATAATGGGTGGGAGGTGGGTGGGTAGTGGGTACTTACGAAAAGTACATGTTGGCACATATGCATATTTTTCCAGGCCACTTATGAAGCATACATGTTGCAGGGCCTGCATTGGTGCCATAGATGCCAATGCAGGCCCTGCAACATGCATTTTTCATAAGTGACCTGGAAAAAAATATACGTATGGTGGGAACCCTAGTTGTGGGTGGGGAGGTGCTTGTCTAAAAGCACCCACAGTTAATAGTCAAACTGATGGCTCCTAGTTTAGCAATTCTGATTGTCTCCAGCAGAGGGCAGTGGTAAGAACATACGCCGAATCAGGCCTGGGTTGAGGTGGGGTCCAATGCCATCAAACTTGGGCTGAAATCAGGGCTCGGTTGCTAGATACCTGTTTGTTCTGTATCCAGCTTGTGCGACATTAAGCATTTCATGTTCCCGAAATCCATTTATAGAGTCTGGCACAGCGACTGTCAGGCACACTGGAAATCTGGTTAGGTTATCCAGCTTGGCACCATGCAGCAAGGGTTTGTCAGAGTGTCAATTAGTGCCGGGACTGAGATTCAGTTTTCTGACAGATGAAAGTCTGAGCGTATGTGATTTCCACGCCAATTAACATGTGACTCAACCAGCGGGCTCTGCCAGCTTGAAATCTGCCTGGGTTGCACTTGCAAAGAGACTCTTTTTTTAAAGACCAAATGATCCTGACTTGCTCAGTCTGGATTGGACTTTATAGCTCTTTCCAGCTCTAGGAGGGTCATATCTGTGGTTTTAGCCAAGGACAGAAATCGGACAAAGTTAGGGGCTGGGTTTAGATTAGGGATGTGCGAACGCGGTTCGGAAGTTCAGAGTTCGGACCGAACTCGACTAGTTCGGTCGACCGAACCGAACCTCCTAACTGAACTCGAATTCAACCGAACTGTTCGGTCGAATCCGAACCAGTTTGGAAGGCCAAAAACAGTGTAAAACACCGGGTTTGGATGTACGAACTCAGTTCGGAAGTTTGTAATTTGACCGAACTTGACTAGTTCGGTTGACCGAACCGAACTTCCGAACTTCACTTGATTTTTGGACCAAATCGAACAGAATTTCTGAACTCGGTTCTGTTCGCACATCCCTAGTTTAGATTCTGAACCTACCCAAAACGTCTAGATGGGGGTGCGGGCAGACACAGGACATGGGTGTAGATGAACCCTCCAGCTGAGCAGATGCACTGGTGGAGATCAGGCTGGGGAGGGGTCCTTGTATGTCTTCCCCCTGCCCAGCAGGTCAAAAAGGATCTAATTCCTCATCCTTAGAATTTAGCCTGACGGGGAAGGTGAACCCTAGTTGTAGTGTCCTGGCAGGGGTTTGATCCCAGAGTCCCCATCTAATAGGATAGGATGTGAATTCCTGGCATGTTAGAAATCTAGGTGTGAAAGGGAAGAGATTCCACAGGTTTCTAATAGATCTGACTGGCGGAAGAAAGACTGATGACGGCAGACCAGAGATGAAAATGGGAACCTAATTTTGTACCCACAGAAATACTCGCATTTTGGGGGTACGCAGCGGTCTATATATGACCCCTGGTTGGGTACCTGAATATCTGAAAAACCAGTAATTTCCATACCAATTTTTTCCATTACCGGTTGGTAAACTAGGACGGAAAACCAAAAAAAAAAAAAAAATCTGGTCTAGAAGTCGATATTCTGGAACTAGAAGGTGCCATTCTAGGACATTTTGGGACAGCAGCCACCAGTATTGGGCCCCAATCGGATACCAATTAGTACTTGAAAATTCTGGGTTGATTTGGGCACTGGAAATTCAATGGGTAGACCAGTTCTTGAGTGTCCCCATTTCTGGAGTCGAGTGGGGTGTAAAATGGAAAGGGGCCAGCCTAGCTGTTCCTTGGGAAGCGTGGCCCATTTGCAAGGGGTTGGGTGCATGAGATCATGGGAGAGGATGTCTGCGTCTCAATAGACCACTGCACCCACACTTGCTACCGTGCGTGTTCTTGCGCAATCGCAACCAAGCATGTCCCAGCTATGAACTCTACTTGGCGAGAAGCAAGCTGTGATTTCCAACTTCAGGGTAGAGAGCCTGCTTGTGCCTCTAGCTCATTGACAAGGTGCTGGATGTGGCTCTGGGAAGCTGAGGTTTGAATCCTAGACTCACCATAAACTCACGGGTTGACCTTGGGCAAGTCACAACCTCTCAGTCTTTGTTCTCAATCTGTAAAATGGGAATATGTCTCCCCGTGTTTCTCTCATTCTTGTCCATCTTAGATCATAAGCCCACTGGGCAGGGGTCTATCTGTGACTGTGAAGCACTGCGTGTGCCTAGCAGTTCTATAGAATTGAGGAGAATCCAGAGCCTGAGGCCACAATTTCAGATTACTTTGTATCTTAGGTGATAGTTTGTAACTTGCACATGCGCCACTACTCATCGGGCAGAGAAATGAATGTGAGTTTCATCACAGATATCAGGGCATCGAAATCCAGCTCCGACATTTACTGAGTTCTGTATCACGTGAGATTTGAATGTGTGCCTACTACTACGAATCATTTCTATAGCACTGCCAGGCATACGTAGTGCTTTACAGTCACAGATTTTTGGAGACAGGTCTCTGCCCCAGGGGGCTTCCAATCTAAGATGGACAAGGGTGAGGGGATTCAGTGACAGACAGACACACACATATTCCCATTTTACAGATAGGGAACTGAGGCCGAACTTAACATGGCCGCAATGTTAAAGATCCGAAAAATCGGCAATGTTAAAAAACCGATATACCGATAAAACCAATATCGGTTAATCCGATACCGATAAAACCGGTAACCGATAATTTGCCAATAGTCCCATCCCTAGTGGAAACCCTTTACCCTCCATGGGGCCACTCTGAAAATTAGCAGAAGCGCCACGGGCCTGCTAGAATTTGAGGGATGGGAGGTGCTTAAGGTGGTGCCTGCTGACTTGGAATTCATCTGGCTGGCTGCAGACATCACTGCAGAATGAGCAGTGGGACATCTCTGACATCCCCGACCCTAAGGCAGCTGGGCCTAGAGTTATGATACATTCCCTCTGTGCTCAGGAAGAGGCGGGTCCAGATCACGGATCCGTGCCATAGATCTGGGCATGGGAGTAACGTTGGGTTAAAATTTGGGAGGAATGCTGACTCACCTAAGCTCCACCCCCTATCTCTAGAACTGCAGGCGGAAGGAAATTTGTGGGGAATGCATCCTCTCCATTCCGGCTAAAATTAATCCCATGTAGGGTTACCATACCTTCTAGGGATGGGACTCCAGGCAAAATTTTGGTTTCGGTCAGTTTGGGTTTCGGTTCTCATAAGTTTCGGTTCTTTTTTGGTTTCGGTATTATCGGATCTTTTGCATTGATTTTTGTACCGGATTTTTAACATTGCAGTTTTTTCAATGGGGGACAAACCGCAATGTTAAAAATCCGGTAAAAAAATCAATGCGAAAGATCCGATAGTACCGAAACTGGAAAAGAACCGAAATTTCGGATTAATCCAAAATGGCCATTTTCGGGTAGTTTCGGTTTTATCTGAAACCAAAATTCCCATCCTTAACATCTTCCCTTTAAAAGAGGATGTTTATGAAAAATACATGTTGCAGGGCTGCACTTGAGCCAATGCAGCCTGGCTCCATGTATTTTCCATAAACATCAGAGGAGGCATGCTACCATGGAGCTGTCCTCTCTCCTGTGTGCGTGCCCTCATCTCTGCTCCCTTCCTTTGAAGGCCGGATCCTACGCACGGCTGCATCTTCCCTCGCCCCTCCTGCCGCCACCACAGGGGTGCTGGGAATGCAGCCTCAGTCTTTCAGCAATTGGGCGTAGGAATTAGATCTAGGGGGCTTGATCCGGGCACTGGAGAAGGGGCCGGATATATAATCTAGTTCTGGGCTGCATTTGGCCCTCATGCCTGAAGTTCCCCACCCCTTCTCTAGGCTGCGTTTTGATGAAAGTTTATTTAAAACATAAAGAGCAATGGACCATTGTACCCAAGGATTTCTCTAGGTCGTTGAGTTTTGATATCAAGACTTCTTCTGCTTCTACTAATCGTTTTCTATAGCACTGCTAGGCATGCACAACACTTTACAGTCACAAATTTTCAGAGACAGGTCCCTGTCGAGTGGGCTTACAATCTAAGATGGGGAGGGGAACACAGGGATAAAGAGACACACACATATTCCCATTTTACAGATGGGCGACTGAGGCTGAGATTTGTCCAAGGCCACCCAGCAAATTCAGGGCTAGAGCAGGATTTGAACCTGATTTCCCAGATCCAAGTCCAGCACCTTACTGACTCTCTTCTGTAATGTATGTTATGAACGAGTCAGACAGGACCCGCATAACCTCTCTTAGGGTTTTGAAACACATTAGCTAATTAATACACCAACGTTAAAGGTGTGTCTGTGTGTGTGTGGAGTCTGTACCATGTGACCAGCAGCTACTTCCTGGATCAAAAGGGATCCAGCAACTACAGCTGGAGAGCTGCCATCTTGAGACAATTTGTATCTGAGCCCTATGCTCTAAACCAGGAGTGGGGACACTTTTTCCGCCCATGAGTCACTATGAAAATTGGTACAAGCTCCATAAGGCATGATAGGAATTGGGGGCAGGAATGTTTAAGGACAGGGTTGCCACTTCTTTTGGTTTGACCCTGAGACTCCCATAGGCCAAAATGGGAGTCTCGAGGTCAACCATGAGGGGGTGGTGACCCTACTTACTTACGGGGGTGGGTGCTCAGGCTGCGGGAAGGAAGGAAGCAGTCCAGATCATGAACCCAACCCTTTCCTTGTGTGCATGTTCTCCTCTCTGATTCCACTGCTAAGCCCAAGGGTAGGGCTGGATCCATGGCCTGATCCATACACTGGAAAAGGGCCAAATAATAATAATAATAATAATAATAATAATAATAATAATAATGGGTATTTTCAGATGTTATGATCCCACGCTCAACCACGGTGAATACCCACATGGTGAGCAAGGGACTGTAATGTCTGTTGGCCTGACAGGTGATTCCCGCCAGATGTTCACCCCCGTGAATCACAGGCGGGAATCTCACTGACCACGCAAATGGCCCTCCTGCCCGGACCATGGCTGTTCACGTGGTCAATGAGATTCCCGCTCGTGATCAACGGGATCGTCACGTCTGTCCCCTGACCACGGCCCGGAATCAGCGGCTGTGCCCGCCGCTGATTCTGGGCCGTGGTCAATGCCCCGGGGGGGCGGGCGGGCGCTGTGGCCGCATTGGCCACGGCACCTGCCCGTCTCCCAGGGGGCGGGCGGCCTAGGGAACGTAGGGGGGTGGGGCTGTGCGGCTGCACGTTGGCCGCACAGCCATGCCCCCTCCCCCGATTCCCCGCCGGGATCACCCGGCACGTCTGTTGGCGGTGCCGTTTTGATCCTGGCAGGGGATCAATCGGTGATTCCGTGACGGGGCCAATACTGGTCTCGTCACGTTTGAAAATACCCAATGATTAATAAAAACAGCCATATGCAGACTGAACCTTCAGTCTGAAGGTTTGAACCATCAAACCTTTGAACCATCAAATCTTGAACTTCAGATTGGTTTAGAGTTTTAGTGGGGAACCTTCCCCACTAAAACTCTAAACCAACCTGAAGTTCAAGATTTGATGGTGGGAATTCTGTTGGCGGTGGCAGCGGTGTGTGTTGGTGGGAGGCGTTACGGAGCTGTGGGGGATTTGTCTTACTGCAGAGGTTCTCAAACTGGGGATCATCATGCCCCCAAATGGTGTGTGTGTATCACAACATCTGCAAATGTGTGATGATCCTGATTGAAATTTGATCTATTTTGCAAAAAATTTTATAGCTCACCATGGGATTATATTTGGGTCTCCTAATGGGGCCACACAGGGAAAATTGAGGGAAACGCTGTTGTATGGCATGTCAGGGTGTCTGTTTGAGGGGGGGATCTATGGAACTGGGGTGTGGCCTGGCAAAATCCATCAATTCGGATTAAGGAAGAGGCCAGCTAGGAGCAGTATAACAATCTCTAAGGGCTTTAAAACCCATTAAACAATTAATCAGCAGAAATTAGGGATGTGTGAATGCGGTTCGGAAGTTCGGGCTGAACTCGAATAGTTCGGTCGACCGAACTGAACTTTCGAACCGAACTCGAATTCAACGGAACTGTTCAGTCGTATCCGAACCAGTTTGGAAGGCCAATAAACCTGGTTTTGAATGTATGAACTCGATTCGCAAGTTCGGAATTCGACCAAACTCGAATAGTTCGGTCGACTGAACCGAACTTTCGAACTGAACTCGATTTTTGAACCGAACCGAATTTCCAAACTGGGTTCTGTTCGTACATCCCTAGCAGAAATTAAAGGGGACTGCAGTCAGTGCCATGTGACTTAGCAAGTACTTTCCGGATCCAAGAACTGCAGCTGGAAAGCCATCATCTTAAGACAATGAGCATGTTCAGCAGGACTCTGGGCAGCTGTCCCTTCCAGTGTTACCCATGAAGCATCTCCTATAAAGTACTCGGTAACTGTTTCTTTCAAACTGCAATTTGCCCTTCTCTCTGGCCACGCACCTATTGGAGAACCATACGCGTGGGTGATCCAAGGAGAGGCAAAGATTCTGTTAACGGTAGCACCTCCGAGTGTGGGTCTGCTGAGAGAAGGGACGGCTCATCTTTTCCTCTACCCCCACCCCCCAAAGGTGATGGCATAGTCATGTGCTCTCAGAGTCAATTAGCCACCCTGAGCCTCAGGGAAGGGCAGGATAACAATTGAAATAAATAACATTTAAATTACTGATCAAAAGAAATAATTTTGCACCCAGCTCAAAATCTGACCCAGGATGGGAGGGAGGGGAGTGTGAGACACTTAGCAAGGTTAAAAAAGGGAGTGTGGGACTGAATTTCTCTGTGGAGGTTGAAAATATCCAGAACCAGAGCAGGAACGGCTGCCCCTGTTTTGTGGGGTGTCAGAGCTGCATAGGACACTTCCCTCTGCCCAGTAGGGATGTGAGAACGTGGTTCGGAAGTTCGGAGTTTGGACCAAATTCGAATAATTCGGTCGATCGAATCGAACTTTCAAACTGAACTCGAATTCGACCGAACTGTTTGGTCGACTCCGAACCAGTTCAGAAGGCAAAAAACCCCGGTTTTGAATGTACGAACTCAGTTCGGAAGTTTGGAATTCGACCGAACTCGAATAGTTTGGTCGACCGAACCGAACTTTCGAACCGAACTCGAATTCGACCGAACTGTTCAGTCGAATCTGAACCAGTTCAGAAGGCCCCCAAACCCGGTTTTGAATGTACGAACTCGGTTCGGAAGTTTGGAATTCGACCGAACTCGAATAGTTTGGTCGACCGAACCGAACTTTCGAACCGAATTTCCGAACTCGGTTCTGTTCGCACATCCCTACTGCCCAGATCCCCACAGCTGAAGCATCTTCAGGCTCCAGAGACACTCCCTCTCCCCATGGCATGGACACGCCTAAAAGCTCATGGGAAAGACAGTCTCCCAGCTCTCGTTAGGGTGGCAACCGATGCAAATGTTGACAGAACACTTATGAAAAATACATGTTGCAGGCAGGGTGGTCAGATACGCAGTTTTAGAGGACACTTAGGAGAAATACAGGTTGGAGGGCTGCACCGGAACTAATGCAGCCCCGCAACCTGTATTCCTCATAAGTGTCCTCTAAACTTTGCGTATCTGGCCACCTAGCTGCAGGCCTGGCATTGGCACCCCAATGCAGGCCCTGCAATATGTATTTTTCATAAATGTTCCTTAAAAAATTGCATAGGTGGCAATCCTAGCTCCCATAGACCCCGGATTTATTTTGTGGAGGGGTTTCCAGGGATCAGTCTCGGTAATTAAATTCAAGTGGGGGCTGAGCCCCAGGAAATATCCTCAGGAGGAGGGTGCATCCTGAAGTGTGAAAGACCAGGGGGGAAAACAATATTGGCCATTTCAGGGTTGGTGGGGGAGAGGAAGCCAGACAAACCCTGGATGGATTATTTATTATTAATTAATTATTAATTATATTATTATTATTATTATTATTATTATTATAAGCATTTATATAGCACCAGCGATGTACCTGGCACTTTACAAAAAACAAGATAGACACGGTCCCTGCCCGAGAGCTTACAATCTAAAGACAGGGGGGAGGGGAGACAGGGAAGGGGGAACAGAGGGAGAGACAAGGGATGCGATGGCTTTCATGAATGACTCCCCTGCCTTGCCCACTGCTCTGGTCCTCATATAGGCCATTTTTAATCAGACCCGCCTGGGGGAGGGGGCATGATGTGCACCATCGTGCACTTCTGGGGTGAGGGGGAGCTTTAGATGGCAGAGGATGGGTGTGTGCACCCACAAGCTGTGCCTGCATGAAGCAATACGGGGGACTTCTCCAAGAAGGGACATGGGTAGGTGGTGCTTGTGTCGCAGGAGCGTGTTTCCACTGGAAACAGCTCCTGCGACACAAGCACCACCTACCCATGTCCCTTCTTGGAGAAGTCCCCCCGTATTGCTTCCACCCAGGCCACCTTCAGCTGGGTTGGGGATGGGTGGAAGTGGGTGTGCCTCATGTAAAAACGGCCATAGATTAAATCAGGAGAACACCGGTTTTATCTTCCGCTGTAGAGGGGCATTGTGGTCAAGCGGCTAGTCAGTTCCCTGCTAATGACAAGTTTGGGGGCAGGGGTGTGAATTCTAGGGCAGGCTTGAGTCATGGATTTATTGTAAGCTCTCCGGCAGGGACCCTGTCTGTTTTATTCTCTGTAAAGCGCCAGGTACATTGCTGGCACTATATAAAAGCTTTAATAATAATAATAAGTGTATTTCTCTTTACACATGAAGCACTGCATAGCCCTTCTCCCCCTCCCCCATGGAACAGCACTTCCAGCTCTACATTTTGCTGTGAAGAAGACCGAGGGGTATAGACTAGAGAAGGGAACCTTTGGGGGTAACAGGAAAGGGGTGGAAGAGCCTTTTTTTTGGGCAACAGGGAAGAAAGGAGCCCAGCCAGCCCGGGGCCCTTTGAAAAACGGGAAAGGAGGGCGCAAGGCAGGGGCCCTTTTGGCTAGGGAGGCGAGGTGCGTTTTTACGCACGGGGAGAGGGTGCAGGAAAAGGAACCGCGCAGGCACTTCAGGGAACGGAGGGGGCGGGGGAGAGTTTGGGCATCGTGCCCCCTTCCCATCCGACTAGGGGAGAGACGGCGTGGGGGAAGGCGGTTGACCTTGCAGCGCCTCTCCGTGGCGCATCGGGGCGGGTTCGCCGGGGCTCCCCTAGTCTTGGCCAAGGTGGGCTTGGTGATGAGGTCTAGTTCCCCAGCGGCAGCGGGCCGGGGAAAGGACTCTTTCAGCTTCCCTAGTTCCCTGGCATCTTCGGTGGCCGTCTCCCCGAGGTATCCTTAATCATTGCGCTCTCGCCAAAAGAGGGGGACCTCTCCCCCAGTGGCCACTGGGCTAGCGACTCGCTGGGCTGGGCTCCTGCAGCCCGGATGGGGGCTAGACACTGCTTGCTGAAGGCAGGCAGACGAGAGAAAGGAGGCGGCACGGGAAAGCTGAAGGCAGAGCCCAGTTGGCTGGGGTTTTGATGCAGCCGGAGCGCACCCCGCGGCGCCTGCAGAGCTCCCGGCTCCCCCAGTCTGGCTCGGCTGTTGCAGCCCAGAAACCCAGGTCAATCCGGTTCCGGGGGCTGGAGGGCGATCATCAATACTCCCGGAGAACCAGACCAGGGTGGCCGATCGGTCCCTACCAGGGCAGGATTCCTTCCAAGTCCCGGGCACCAGGCAGTCCCTGCTGCAGCCCCGGGCGCATGGAGAGGTGGGGGAGGCGCAGAAAGGCAGGCAGCTTTGCCAAGCTAGCTGGCTGCCTGCTGCTGGCGGCGGGTCTGAGTCCTGTCGCCCCACAGGCGAGGGGGCTGGGTCAGGGTGTGGTTTTTTTTTGGGGGGGGGAAGACGCAGTTTGGGTTGGTTTCACTTGGCTGGGAAGGAGTCCGAAGCGAATGGAAACCCATTGCGCTGGGGAGAGGGGAGCACGCAGCTGCTGCGCCCTTTTATTACAGGCTTGGAAAGGGAGCCAAGTGCCTGTTGCCAGAGTCTGGGAGAAGGGGCTGGCGTGGGTCGAGCCTACTGTGGTTAAGGGGTTAAGGACCCAAACTCTCTTCTCTTTTCCTTTCTCCAGGTGTTACCCGCATCAACCACAAGGAGGAGCCCGAGTCCAACCATGGGAAGATTGGATTGATCTCTCACAAAAGAAAAAAGCTTCCTAAACTCTCCTTTCCCCTCCTGTTATGTCCAAGAACTGGCCCCTGCCTGACAATTACTTTGAGTTCCATAGGACCAGAGACCTAGGATGAGGAGGAGCACTGGATTTTCCTTGAACCTGCTTTTGATATTGCCACTCTTCTTCGTGTGGACAGTGGTTGCCCTCGACCTGGGACAATCTCCGTGCACTACCTTGGTCCAGGGCAAATTCTTTGGGTATTTCTCTTCCTTTGCTGTCTTCCCATTGAACTCCTCTCGCTGCTCTTGGATTATCCAGAACCCTGACCCCAGGAGATACACGTTGTACATGAAGGTCTTGAAACCCACCGGCATATGTGACTACCAGCAGGTCCGCACTTACCAGTTTGACTCGTTCCTGGAGTCCACGCGCACCTACCTGGGCATGGAAAGCTTTGACGATGTGATCCAGCTTTGTGACAGCTCCACCCGCTATGCCTTCCTCCAGTCCAACAAGCAATTCCTCCAGATGAAGCAGATGACCCCTCAGGTAGAAGGTGGGCACGTGCGGTGGAAACCTGCCAAGGCCCAGGAGAGGGACTTCTCGGTGGAGTACCTAGTGGTGGGCAACAGAAACCCGAGCAAAGCAGCTTGCCAGATGCTTTGCAAATGGCTCGATGCCTGCCTGACCAGCAGCAGTAGCTTCCACCCCTGTGGCATCATGCAGACTCCTTGCTCCTGCTCTGGTGGGGAGGTGCTGGATCAGCCCGGTGAGATCTTGGGGTTTACCAAAAAGAAGGAAGATTGTTTTAAGGATGGGAATTACTTGGAGAACTGTATGAGCAGCCCGAAGGACAGCAGCGGGGTGGAGTATCTGGGTAAGTGATGATGTGATGGCCCCAGTCTCTGACTGTCTGATGACGGTGGCCAACACAGACCTCTGTATTCTGTTCTATGACGTATAGCTTGCTAGTCGCTGGGATTGTTGGCCATCTGAGCTTTCTGTAGCCTGATCTTAACATCATTGCTGTCTTTTGTGTGTTTCATTATTGATCAGGATTGCTGATGGGGATGGGGAACCTTTTTGCCACTTTGGAAAGGAGTATGAATTCCATAGGCTAGATAGGAATTGGGGTTCATAGGTGGTGCGCTGAAGAGGAAGGAAGGGGACGAGAGAGAGAAGGGTCCGGATCATGGATAGGGTGGCCGGATATGCCAGTTTTAGAGGACACTTATGAGAAATACAGGTTGCAGAACTGCATTGGTTATAAGGAGCGGCCTAACCGAGTTAGACCAATGGTCCATCTTAGCCCCCTATTGTCACAGCTTGACATGGCAGCAGGGTTTCAAATCCAGCTCTCCAGGGTCCCCGGCAGAGGCCCTCCAGGATCCCCGGCAGCAGCATCACTAGAGATCTTGAATCGGAGATGCCGGGGGGGATTCAGCTTGGGATCTTGTACATGCAAAGCATGTGCTCTACCACGTGAGCCATGGCCCATATCTGGAGCCAATGCAACCCTGCAACCTATTTCTCTTATGTCCTCTAAAAGTTGCATATCTGACCACCTGAATCATGGATCTATGCCAGGGGTGTGGCAAACCGTGGCTGGTCTGATCCTGTATCTTACCTCATCGAACCCAAGTGTCAGCAGCTGAATTGTGGCTGCTCTTTGGTGTCTCAGTGGCCAGGATTGCAAAGCACCTGCTCCATCAGCTGGTCATGAAGCAGGGGAGGTCTTTATGCAGGAACGTTGTGTGCCTTGTGGTTCTTGGCCACATGAAGATTTGGGGGTGAGGATTTGGCTCGCCCCTAGTTATGCCCTGGGTCCACTCCCTGCCCTTGAATGCAGGTCCCCGTCTCTGCTGCCACAACCTCTGAGCTCACTCCTTGAGAGGATAGTCCAGACTCTGCTTTACCCAGGTATCGGTATGATCTGAGTGCCGCTCAGTCTGATTTACCAATACCTGAGTAAGTGATGTAACGGCCCCAGTCTCTGACTGTCTGAAAGGCTGAGTTGGGAATGATGGTGGCCACGCAGAGTATATCTCTGTATTCTCTTCTGTCACCTATACCACGCTGGGCACTGTGGTTATTGGCCATCTGAGCCTGCTATAGCCTGAGCTTGTCATTGCTTTCTTTTTTTAATATGTTCATTATTGATCAGGATAACGGGGATGGGGAACCTGGTACACCTACCCAGGTATTGGTAAATCAGATTGAGGAACTGGAAAAAGGGTCAATAAAAAACCAGTTAGTTCTCCACCTTGTCTATAATTACAGTGATACTTTATTTAGCATGCAACAAAACAGGCGCATTTGCTCAAGCCAGGCTGATTTATTTTCCCCCCTTCTTTTTCTCCGTATGTGTTTCTTTTAATGAGTCCCTTAGCAGTCTTGGCTTGACAGCTTGACCCCAAAGCAAGCAGGTTTCCAAAGGCCACAGCCCCATGAAACGTGATCTGAGGTAGCTGGAATTTGTGTCGGGGTCTGTCATTTAGCTCTGCCTCTCCTCCCCCCCCGCCCCCCCAATCTGTGCGTAGGAACCGTGCAGCCTGATGGAATTTCCACCAGGATAAGACAATACAAAACAATTGTAAATGATGTGACTAGAGATTGTGATCATGGACAGTTTGTAGGTTGGTAAAACACTTGCTCAATACTGTTCCATCCCAAACTTTCAGTCACTTACTCTGAACGCATTCCACTGGGGAAGTGGCTCCAGCATGGTGTCCTTGGTATGGGTAGATTTGACCGGTGGCATAGGAAGGCTATGGTGCTTATGTCTCAATTATAACCACCCCCCACCCCCATAAGGACAAGGAGGTCGGGATCTTCCTGAGCAGCAGTTCACCCAAACTTCCCAGCCAGTCTTGGCCTCTCTTCACACAGGTTGTGGTGCTACCCTAGCTCCCAGTGAGTCCCCCACCCCAGAGTGACAGCAAGCAACCCTACCAGGAAGGAAGCTTTAAGAGACAGGAGCAGGGTTTTCAGCCCTGCCCTCTCTGAAAACAGCCTTCCTGGTGGGGCTTACGTAGCCCGAGTGCCGCTAAAAAAAATTCAGAGTGGGTGGGGACAGAGTGGTGGTCTCTCTCTCCCTCCTCAGCCCACTCTGAAAATTTCTTAGTGGTGCTTGCAGAGAGACCTCCCCTGGACTCCAGGGCTCAACTGTGCCCCATCACTCCAGGGTAGCTACCACCTTGGCACTTGACCCCCATCCTTTAATAGTTGTGTTTCCTTTATGTCCGGATACTTGGAATCAGGGGAGGTTCTATACTTAGAGAGAGGTCAAAAACGAAGATCTATGGACTAGATGGAGATGGAGTGCTCTGGAGAGAGGACTTGGAAGTAGGAACTTCTGATGTTTAATCTCAGCTCTGACATTGGAACTTCCTTTTGCAGTGATGTCACTTCCTCTTTCCACATAGAATTAGGGGGATGGTTTGATGCTCTCCAGCCAGGAATCTTGGCATGTGTTCATCTTCAACTTGGGCCCGTGTTCATCCTGTGTGTTCTTGTCTACTCTAGTGCTGACATAGGTAGTAGGTTTGTTATTTACAAGGATTATTTGACATTTTCAGCTACTGAGACACCGTCCATGGCCAAAACCAGGTACTCGCATATTTGATTCCTCCCCACACCGGTTCATTTGTTAACGTATCTTGACCGTTTCAGTGCCATCATTTTCAGAAATTGCAAGTGCAAATATTGCCAAAATAAAGTAAGTGAAATTCCAAAACAACCAGACCAAAATGGAATAACTGAAGTTAATACCAGACAGAACATGAATGGGGCGAACTTATTACCAAAACCTCCATTTTTTTGGTCCAGGTAGTGCAGATATGACAGGTGTCCCCTTTTTTGCGTGGACCTATTTAATCTCGAGTCTAGAGTTTTTAAGGATCATTTACTTAACATATTTCCCCCTTGCAAACTTACCACTTGCTGCTTAAGCTGGGTTTGCTTTGTCCAGTGGCAGCACGTTCACATAGCTGCTGATTTTGGGACATTTCAATGGCTGATTCCTTGCATCTGTGGACAAAGAACAAGGGGTCTTCCAGAAGCCTAGAAGTGGTGAGGATTTTCACATTCGCACAACCCTCAGAATGTGAGTTTGTGCCACTACTCACTCAAGCAGGGTTGTGTGAATGCATCCCCAAAGCACGTTGGTGAGAACCTGCTAACGTCTTCTAACGCCTCGGACTCCTGACCTCGCCACTGCCATCCATGCGTTGGTCACCTCGAGGCTAGACTACGGCAGTGCGCTCTATGTGGGGCTGCCCACAGTGACCATTTGGAAGCTGCCACTAGTGCAGAATGCGCAGGCCCGCCTCCTTACTGAGACGGGCCGCAGGGAGCACATTTAACCGGTGCTCCTGAGTACTGAACTGGCTGCCTATTGTCTTCCAGGCCCGATTCAAGATGTTGACCTTTTAAAGCCCTCCATGGCCTAGGCCCCTGCTTATCTGAGTGATCCCCTCATCCCCTGGGCAGCCCTTGCGGTTGTCTGAGGGTGGCCCTCCTGGAAGTCCCATGCTATTGGTGGGTTCGGACGGACAGGAGGGCGTTCTTGGCGGCTGTGCCGTCACTCTGGAATTCCCTTCTGGTGGAGGTTCATCTCAGCCCCGGATCTTCATGCCTTCCAATGTAATTGTATGACCTGACTTTTCCATCAGGGGTTTGGGGGCGGGGTTTGGGTTAGATGGGTTGAGGGGGAGGGGATTTTTATGCACAGGTCAGATTTTAGTATCTAGTCTATGTAATTTATGTGGTTTTTATATTTATACTTAATTTATTGAATTGATTGTTTTATATTTATATAGTGTAGGCCACTCTGAGTCACGATTGCGAGAGAGGTGGGGTAGACATGGAAGTAATTCCCGATGTCCTAAATAATAACACCACAGTTTTTAAATTCTAGAAAGAGAAACCCAGCAGAGCCTTGCTATAAACGTCACGCAAGCCCTGAATCAATATGTTAAGACTCTGTATCGTGGATGAGAAGAGAATTCCTAACACGTCATGTCTTGCCGCTTGCGCAGAATATGACGTTCCTTCTGCAAAACCTCACGATTTTCCTAAAATGTTTAATTACCCCCATATCAGCTGTATGGGGTGAATGCTTTGTCTGTCGTTGGCCCAGTGAAACTGTTTCTATTCCCTGACTGGTTGGTTTATATATTGACAACGGGTGTTTTTAGACACGCATTTCTCCTGGATGTTTGCTGTAACATCCAGAACCTTCTGTGTGTCTAAATCACTCATCCAGATCTTAAACATCCTTATCTTTGAACTTCTGCGTGAAACTTCTCCCAGAACTTTTGTGTGTAAAAGGTTCTCCTGGTAAACTGCTTTGTTTCAGGCAGCTGTGGTCACTTGGTTTCCATGGCAGCCCCTCACGTCTACAGCTGCGGCTACTTTAGGCTGCCTCAGGGCAGTGTGTGTGTGAAAAATGAATCCGGAACTTACTTGGGGACTTGTAAACCCAGAAGATTGAAACATCTGGAACTTGAACGTGTGTCTAAAAATGGCCAACGTAGCCTTGGAGCTGGCCTTAAGCAGGACGAATAGGGGACACGTCCTGGGCCCCTGGTATCACAGGACAGGTGATTTCTGTGGGTCCCTTTTCCTATCTGTGACTTTCAGCTCCCAGAGTGGCTGCTACTTGTCGGGGGCCTCCCCCCACCCTTCTGTGGGTTGAGCAGGGGGATTTTCTTCATTGAGCAGGGGATTGAACAACCTTGGAGGTCCCTTCCAACTCTGACTCTCGCCTTGAATTTCCCCTGCCCGGGGTGTGCGTGTGTGTGTCTGTGTGTGAAAGAGGGAGAGAGAGCTTGTGTGCATGTGGGAATGGAGACAAAGTAGTAAAGTGATATCTTATATTGGACCAACTCCAGTTGGCGGAGGTACTCAAGCTTTCAGACCTGGTAGGGTCCTTCGTCAGCAGGCTTGGGGTGTGCACATGTGTGGGTGTGAAAAAGAGCTAAAATGGGTACCTATTTTAGTACCCACGGGTCATACCCTCTTTTTCAAATACGGTGTTGGATACTCAATGACCTGCAAAATTGGTAATTTCTCATTTACCATTCCTGCCCCGCCCCCCGTACCAATTGGCCCAGAAACCCGAAAAATTGGAACTGCAAGTTGATATTCGGGCACCAGAGGTTGGTATGACAGGACTGGAAGTCAATATTCCAGGACATTGAGTACCTGAACAGGGCACAAATTGGGTACCGATGAGTACCTGAATTTGGGAGCACAATAATGTAGGTACTGGAAACTCCATTTTTCGCCACAGATGCCAGGTGCTGGAAATTCAACGAGTACACCCGTTTTTGCGGGTCCTTGTTTCTGCTTATGACACTTTGTTTATGTAAGCAAATGCCAGGCTGCTAATTGTGTGACAGGGATGGGGCCATACGGACTGCACCTTTTATTTTCACACTGGGCCATGCAAATTCTTAAGCCGGCTCTGCATGGCCTGACCCCTTGTGAAAGGTACAGTTCCGAAATGAGCTTTTAGATCAACTCTGGAGATGTTATGCTTAAGGATGGGTTGTTGTGTGCATAAATGGCCAAGTAAAGCTTGAGCTCTTAAATGTTTGCGGAAAAGGAGTATAGAAGGGTCTTGGAGGTGGAGGCGGTTGAGTTGAAATTCTTCGGGGCATTTGAACAAATATCTGTGTGTAGAAACAGAGAGGGTACGTGGGAAATGTATTGAGATTCTGATTCTGTCTCTCTAGAAGGGCCTGAGCAATAATGTTGTGACTGATGCACGTGGGAAGGTTTAGCAAAAGCAGGAAGCACTGATGGCTTCTGGGAAGGCTGGTGGTGGAGGAGGTGATTACAGAAGGTAACCCCCCCCCCCAGGTATGACTCTTCCTCCCCACTTTAACCTGCTTCTTAGGATAGGTGACTACCTTCCCTTTAACCTTGCTCTAATCCCCCTGTTCATAGTAACACAGGGGAGACATGAGGTACTTAACACCAGAAAAATATGCTAATATGAATGTGCCCGTTGTGTCCCTGATTGGGTAGATTTTCAAAAGATCTCAACACCTTGGGGAAATGGGGTTGCCTGCTCTTTTGAAAATCTTCCCCTATTTGTAGGGACTAAACCTTCTTGAAAATCAGCTGTGTGAGTTTATATGCTGATCAGCTCCTAGAATCGGCCACTAATTCAGGGGCAGAGAACCTTTTTCCTCCCATGGGCCATTTTGAAAATTAGTCTAAGTTCCAAGGGCAGCATACGATTTTGAGTGGCAGATGCTTAAGGGGTGTGTAGCAGGGAGCAGTCCTGTGGGGCTGCAACCCCTTTAAGAAGGGGGCTGTGTGGGCCAGCTGGAGGTCTGTGCACATGTGTATGGGTCTGGGGTAGCCAGCCCAGAACCTGAGACCTTCCTGGGAAGGAAACAAGCTAAGGAGTGAGATGCCAGAGTAGGCAGGACACTGGCCCTTTAAGGGCAGTAGTGCTGTGCTGTGGGCCACGCCCACTCTGGCTACAAAAGAGGAAGCAAGGCAGCAAGGAAGATAGTCTCTGCTAGGGAGCTGGAGGAGCAACATCTACCTGAAGAAGCCTAGCCATCCTCTCCAGGGTGTTGAAGGCTGGAGAACCAGAGTGGAACCAGGTACTGGGAGAGGCTGTGCCCAGGAGGGAGCCTTGTGCCTTGGGAAGACTTAGCCGGAGCCTGGGGATTTTGAGGTCTGGCTAGATGGACAAGGGAGATTAATGTTAGGTTGCTCCTGAGCCTGTAAGAGATTGACCTGGGCCTGCAGGGTGGAAGCGACTGAGCCGGCAGCCCCAGGGATTGGAGTCTAATAAAGGACTGTGGACTTGTTACCCTCTGGAGTGCCTGTATTGGGTCCTATAGGAGAGTACCCCCTTCCAGAAAAGGGGGATTCAGCCGAGGCTCGGGCTGAATAGGCGTGGCAGAGGGGTGAGCTAATTCCCTGAGTGAAACCCCAGTGCCCCTGTGTGGTCCTAGGAAGACCCCCTGCTACAGGGTGCACTCAGGAAGAGAAGGGTTCAGATCATGAATCTGTGCTATGGATCCATCCCCTGTCCTTGTGTGCCCGCCCCTCATCTCTTCTCCCTTCCCTCGAGCTCAGTCTTTCAGTGCTTGGGAGTAGGAACTGGGTCGAGGGGCCAGATCCAGGAACTGGGAAGGGACCAAATAAAAACTAGCCACTGGCTGTGTTTGGCCCCTGGGCCTGAGGTTCCCAACCTCTGCCCTAAATGCTGCATGCTTTTTTACTAGGGTAGAAACAGGATCTCGCCCTTCTTGAAAATCCCATCGAGAATAGGCTTCTTGACAAGATTTTCTCATCTCGAGAGTCTTGTGAGGAACTCAGAGTCTTGTGAGACTTTTGAGAACCTCAAAATAGCAAAAAAAAAATTGTGCATATGAAAAAAGGCTATTGGAGCCATTCTGCGCATGCATGGATATTTTGCACATGCGCAGATCATTGGGGGTGGGGGCATTTTTGAGGTTCTCAAGTTTCTTGTGAGACTTTTGAGTTTCTTGCGAGATCACGCCGGGGCTGCAAGATTCTCATGAGATTCTTGCCAGCATTCATTTCATTCTCATTTCGGCCCTGCTTTTATATTCACAAGCAGGGAACAAATTGAAAGCGAATTCCTAAGCAACAGCCACAGCTGGGTAAAATTGGCTACAACAAATGCTGTTTCCGAATGCTGCCAGCAGCAGGTGGGATCAGAAAGATCCCTTTGGAGAAACAACTGGTTTCAGGAAGCGAAAATATTGAGCAATTTTCAGCAATGACGTTCATTGCAAAGAGCTTCTCCCTCTTTCCCTCCCCCACTTCTTGATGCACAGACGGCTTTATCCTAGAGTTCGGCAGGCCTTTGAAGAGCCTGCCAGCTGCTGCTCACACACCGGCTCTTGTGGCTGAAGGTAACCTGGATGCTCGACAGGGTTATGTGGGTGTTGATGGATCAGAAAGCACACAAGGAAGAAAGATGAGAGAGGGAGGGAAGGTGGGTTCCAGTCAACCACAATGAGGGGAAATTCAAACTCCTCTAGCGAGTGAGTCTGGCCAGGCCGGTCAAAGGTGGCTGAATCCATTTTGCCAAGAGCTTCATGAACCTGCTGTGTTCAAAGTAGTGTTTGCAGACGCAGGGAATTGGACAGCTCTGAAGAGGCTGCCCACAAATGGAGAACAGTCGCAAGAAACTGGTACAAGCTTCAGAAAGGATTGGTAGGTAGGTTGAACCTTGGCGGCGGTGGGGAAATTCCTGATGGTAAGGACAGTCGGACAATGTAATGAAAAGCCTAGAGACAATGAAGAGTCTTTATCATTGGAGGTTTTTTAAGGAGGGGCTAAAGGAGCGTATATCGAGGATGATTTAGATCAGGATGGGAAATGTCAGGCCTGACAGCCAAATCTGGTCTGCGACAAATCTTTCTTGACCCCTTTCTAGTAGGGGACCGGGGTGTGCAGCAGGTACGTCATGTTTGTTTCCATTTTTTAAAAAAAAATGTTTCGGGGGCGTTCTTGTAAAGGAAAACGTTGATTTTTGTTTTTTCATTTTTAATTTTTTTTTTTAAATTAAAGATAAAAAAGAATTAAAATAACTTCACATGCACAAAATGACCAGTGGACCATTCCGCATCTGCATAGCCCTTTTCCAAAAAGGAAAAGGTGTTGACACTGCCGGCGCCATTATGGGAAAGGGGGCACATGCACAGAATGACCTTGGCAGCCACTTGTGTATGCATAATTTTGTTGTTTATATTTTTTTATTTTGGTAACGAAAATGGACCCTTTCCTTGAGTTTTGTCTGTTTTCGTTATCCTGGCCTGTCATTTTCATATTTTAATTACTAAAACAAATGGGCCATTGTTCATTTTAGTAATTAAAACTAATGCAAATTAATTGCACACCTGTGCTTTCTAGGTCCTGGATCCACTTCTTACTCCCAAGCGCTGAAAAACTGGGGTCTGGGTATGGGATCAGGAATGAGAACATGCAGACAAGGATGGAGGACAAATCCATGATCTAGACCCTTCCTTTCTTGAGTCAAACCTCTTAAGCACTTCCCCTCATAACGTCTCTGTGGCCCTCGGAGCTTGTATTAATTTTCAAAATGGCCCCCAGGAGGAAAAATGTTCCCCGCCCCAATTTGAGATATCGCAGATCTTTCACCAGGGAAGGAGTTCCAGGTGGTAGCATGGGAGAAGAAGTGGGTGCCCTCCTCTACACTAAGGAGTAGAGTTGAAGCGTGTAGATGTCTGGGGTGGGCCGTGGTTTAGGTGGTAGCTATAAGGTCCCAAGTTCAATCCCCGGCATCTCTGATTCAGGATCTCTGGTAGCATGTCTCGGTGAGGCCTCTTCTGGGGATCCTGGAGAGTCTTGGGTAGCACGTCTGGTTGAGACCTCTGCCGGAGACCCTGGAGAGCCAGATTTGAAACCCTGCTGCTGTGTCAAGTTGTGATGATAATGGACTCAGATGGACCGCTAGTCTGATGCAGTTAGCCAGCTCCTTATATCCTAGTACTCACGGGTATTACCTGCAATTTCAGGTACTATATTGAGTACCTTAAACTCTACTCCAGTACCAGTTGTGTTCCGGATTCCCCCCAAAATCGGTATTTACTGTTAACAATTTACTGGTGATAAACTGGTAAATCAGGATGGAAACTCAGAAAGAGAGGATGGAAACTTTTAACAGAAATGGCATCAGAAGTCTGTATTTCAGGACAGAAAGTTGGTCTTCAGTGAACAGAGGTCAGTATTCCAGGACAAAAATCGGAACAGGTCAGGCACTAACTGAGTACCGGGTCGATTCAAGTACTTGAAATTTGACTAGCGTACCATTTTTTTGTAGGTATCTGTTTAATCTCCAAGCAGGAATCTCTGGGGCAGAGGCAGTTGGTGACAGAGAAGGAGTCAAGTTCCTGAATGGGGATGTAGCAGGCATCATTGATAGCCCTTGCCCTTCCCACAGACACCAAACCTGAAGTCCAGGAGATGGTGGTGGTTTTTTCCTGTGGGAGAGTTCAGTAAAACCAGCTTGAGCAGAGCGTAACTTGGATGAGGGGAAGCTCAGCTTTGTCAAAGCTCGACCAGTTTGATGTTCGCCAGCCTTCTCTACAACACGGGCCAAGTCCAAGTTCTGCTGGAATCTCACTGACCCAGTGGGGGTGAATTTTCCTTCCCTGGGAATGTGGGGGCACAGGATGCAACGCTCCCTTTCTCTTGCAAGACTTTCTTCCCTTCCCCACCCACTCCCCCAACCAGGATTTTGAAGCCAGATGGTGAAAGATGAATGCGGTCGCTGAGTGTTCCACTGAGCCTGTGTAAAACAAGTAATTATCTGACGGCAGAGCGCAGCCAGATCCCTGTTATGGATTTTGCAAGAGGGGTATTTCTGTGCGAGCCAATCTTTCACACATTTAGCATCTGTGGGCAGGGGTTGGGGCTCCTCCTCTTCCAGCCCATTCTGGGAGGTGCTGGGCAATCTTGAAGTCCAGATTGGCGGATTCTGCAGTAGATGTAGGGTGTGTCAATGCAGCCAGTCCTGAATGCATGGGGACACCGGTGAACATAGAAGAGTTCATGGCGAGCCAGTGGCTTCTCATGCGATTTTGGGGTGACAGTTGTGGGGGGGGGAGGGGTTACCTGTCCGTGCCTAGCCTATTCTGGTTCAGGGGTTACCAAAGTCAAATACCAGGTCTGGATATAGGAAGGCTGGAAATACAGGAGACCCAGGAGCTGGTATCTGCTTGTGTTTCTTGTGGTTTCTTTCTGTAGGCCAGGGCAGCCAATGGGGGAACAGTTAGGGCCTAGACAATCGGGGAATGAACGTGAGAGGAGAAGCACGGGGCCCTGCTTCTAGGAGTACCTCCAGATGTTCTGATGGCTGAGTGGGTAAAGAGCCTGCCTTGGGCTCCAGAGACCTGGTTTCAAGCTTTGATCCTGACGGAACCTGGCATTACCAGTCATGGAGGGTAGGAAGTGGCGGTCTTGGAAAGCAAGAGTCACCACCACAATAGAGGTGGTGACTCTTCCCCTGCCACAGTGCTCTCCTTGTTTAGACATCACAAGCGTTACTCCATGTGGTACCCACATGCTTGGCCCAGGTCCAGCGGTTCATGCCAGAATGGGCCCCTGGTGTAGAAAATGGAATCCCTTCCTCCCAGTAGCAGCAGATGCAAATACACTGGGGTGTATGGGTCCCACAAGCTATTTTGCCCCAGTGCAGGTGAACAGCCTGTACCTAGCATAGCTATGGCCTTGTGCCCACCAGGTGCAGCAAGTTAATAGACAACACGTTGCTGCCAATATGTGTTGCCCTGGGTGAGTGTTTATTTACAGTCCATCATCAACTTAAGAGTATCTGTCCTCTTCCTTGGAAGAAGACCCCTTGCTAGGCTTCAAAGCAAGGCTCTGGAAAGCTTTGTGGTGACAGTCTCCCGCTGGGTAGGTTCCAAACTGCATCCCTTATAGCCTGGCCAACCCTGTCTTGCTGCCCCCCAGGATCAGCACCCTGGCTAGCTCCCAGTGCAGCCTAGTCACTGGCTATTCTGGTTTGGATACTAGCAGCATGCTGAGTGAGGGAAAACCAGATGTGAGGCTGGCAGGGTGGTGCCCTGGCCTGGGGAAGGAAATCGTGGCTACCACTCTTGAGGTTGGCGGGCGGCACCTAATTTACATGCCTGCAACTCAGGCAGCCGGTGAGACGTCCCCTACCCCGCTCTGAGCACCCCACCTCCCACCATAATGAGCAGCCATGGCGACCAATGATTGACCTCCGTCGTGGGGCGGGGATGGTGGGGCAAACAGATGTGATGGCCTGCTGTGGCCTTCCTGGGTGGCCCTTGGCCTGGAATGTGCAGCCAGAATCTTCTGGGAAATCTTGCGGGAGATGCCAGCCACCCACCTGGCATGGGGCACTAGCGGGCCAACATCTGGCGGCCAGGGAACAGACGTACGGCTGAGTCCCTGGCCCAGGCGGGACGTAGCGGCCCCATGTCACATTTGTTTTTACCCCGAGTTCCAGTCCCTGTTGCTTTTATAGCCCCAGAAGGGGGTGGGGCCAGGGCCAAAATGGACAGGTCTTCTGGAGGCGCTGGCCCCTTTAAGAGGGCCTTAGCATGGCAAAGTAGAGTACATCCCTGTAAGTAATAACCACATTTTCAAGTATGTTGAGTATCTGGTTGGTATCTGAGTAACGAGTCAAGCATTCAGTTAACCCAAAATACCAGGTATAACGGTTATGGATTTATCAATCCCTCCCAACTGATTTACCATTTTACTGCAACGGTAAGTCAGTACAGATGTCGCTAAAATAGTAAATTGGTAACACTACCGAAAGTCAGAAAATTGAGATAGTAGCATTAATCATAATTGGGTATGATTTGTAGTACTCAGTGTTACCGGGTCAGGGTGAGTCCTGCAATTTCGACGGATATATCCATAGTTGCCGATACTACTTTCAGCTCTATTTTTAAGACATAAGAAGGGAAAGTTGCGGGGAGGAATCCATCTCATTCTCTGCTCAACAGCTTGTGGACATGATCACAATGCAGAAATATCAGCAATTACTTTCCAAATGTGCCATTGTTATACCAAAGAGACTAAAGGTGGAATTTACATTCCGTTGCTCAGGGAGTTTTATTGGCAACTGCTCCCATTATTGCTACGAGGGGACTTTTATGTGTAATTTAATGAGCGGCACCACGGTGACAGCTCAGCCTTTTGGTTCTGCATCGGGTTTTTTTAGTTCATCATTATTTAACAGGCAGTGCAGTCAGTGCCCCAAAGGGCTTTGCATGGGAATACGGCATGGAGTTGAGAGGGGAGCAAATGCCTAGCCTAACGGTCAAAATCATCACCTCTTGGAGGAGCGGGAGGGGGATTGCATTGTGACCCTCCCGTCATGTCTAAATGATGATGATACCCCTGCCCATGGGCATTCATGGCTGTCCATTTTTTGCTGTTCACTCAGATACATTAGCAAAAGTATTGTCCATAAGACAAAGGAAAGGATTGTTCCTCTCTGCTCAGCCCTGGTCTGTCTTCATGTAGAGTACTGTGGCCAAAGGCATGGCTAAGTTGGGATGGCCCCCGGTTCAGAAGATAGAATGAAGGTCCCCAAATCCTTCCGCCACTAGCCTCACCCAGAGAGCATGGTTGATTTCCCTCCCCAGTCTTATGAGCGTTGGTGCAGCAGCACCGCCTCTTCCTGTGATGTCTACGTCCTCCACTGCGTCCAATTTTAGTTACCATTGAGAAGAGGCCAACAAAGATGACAGAGGTGACAGGACTGGCATTGGGGATGTGGAGGGGATGGGATGATGATTTTTCAATTATGTAAAAGGCAAATGGACTAAGCAAAAGTTTGACCACTTCTCTGTGGCCACTGAGGATGGGAATAGAGGGAATGGGCTTAAATTATGTCTCCGGCCAAACATTAGGAAGACTTTTAACTACCAGGACAGTTTTGGCAGTGGGATAATTTGGCAAGGGTGGTCATGGAGGCCTCATCACAGGAGGCTTACAGTGGATTCTGCTTAATGGCAGGAGGATGGACAAGATCACTCTTCCGGTTCCTTCCAGTTCTATCACCGTAGCGAAGACCAAGCATAGGGCGAGTCTGGAAATCAGACTTCCTTCCTTCTAGCGAGATGTTCTCAAAACGTGTGGGCTGGTACCCCAAGTGTGTATTGTGGTGTCCTAATTTTGCTTACTATTTTGCTATATTTTGTAGAGTTTTTTTTTTTTGCCATTTGTGGTCATGGAATACTAAAGTCTCAAAAAGGGACATAGACAAATATATGGGGTGTGTGTGTGTCTTCACAGGGGCTGCTATATTCTGAATTATATAACACTACCCATGTGCCCGGAACTAAATAGCCCTGATTAGTCTGAACGACCTGGGCCTCGCTTATCGGAGCGATTGCCTGGCTCCCTGTGTCCCATTGCGGCCTCTGTGGCCAGCTGGGGGCGCCCTCTGGAGGCTTCGGTTTTTCCCTGAGTCTCAACTATGAGGAGAGCATTCCACAGCAAAGGTGTGATGGCTGAGAACTCCCTCCCCCAGTGGGTCCGCCTGTGTTTGAGTCTGGTAGCCTTCCGGCGGCAGCGCGAGGACCATTCTGTTCTGTCGGGCATTTGGCATCGAGAATTGAATTGCGGGTGGGGGGGGGTATGAGGGAGGATGGATGGGGAAATGGGGAAGTGGTGTTGGGGGTTATGTTTGTGTATTCAGGTTTATCTTTTATGTTTTATTTTGTAAGCTGCCTTGAGTCTTTTTAAGGGAAAGGCAGGATATAAACTGAATAAATAAATTAAACTAGAGCTAGGTCTCTTCCCTGAGGAGGTTACAATCCAAGATGGACAATGGAAGGGGGAAACAAGGGCAGGGGAACAGAGAGAGAGAGAGAGAGAGGAATATATTGAAGAAGGTGGGAAGATGCATGTGCGAATACGGATGGGTGTGTCACGGATCCATATTAATCCGTAGCTGCTCATAATGGGCCGTTACAGATTAATCCATATACAATCTGATGGATCTGTAATGAAATCCAGAATTAAAGATTTGGATCCATAGTCCAAATCCAGATCGGGAATTCCAACCCACATCCCTATGTGCACATGTTTAGCTTAGTTACAAGGCAAAGGGGGAATCCCAACGGATACAATGGTATAAGGAGGAGGATAAAAGAGCAATCTGCGCGAGTGAGGAGCTAGGGAAAGGCAAATGGAAGAGAGAGGTTTTTAGAGTGGACCTGATGGGCTGATTTACACCGGAGGAAGCTTATTACACCGTAGAATATTAGGGTTGGAAAATGACCTCAAGGGTCATTCAGATGACCTCAAGAGTAATCTAGTCCAGCCCCTACTTGGAGGCAGGATATCTGTCTACAGCATTGCAGACAGGCATAGATTAGGCAGATTTGGAAAATGTCCAAGGTTGGAGGTTCAGTTTAGAGTTGAAACATCACAACCCCATTTTGCTTGAAAATGACGCGTTTCTGCTTTCCCAACATTGTGGGAAATTGATCCATTTGTTCAAGTTTTCATCTGACATTTTCGCCCATCCGGAAGTGCTGAAAGTGTTGAAAAGTACTCAAAATGTTGGGAAATTTGCCAATGGAAATACCGAAAGTGGTGAATGGGTGAAAAGAACCCCAAAGGTGAAAAACAGGGCAGACAGTCAGGCTGGTTACCTGCCCCAGCAAAACTCCCGGTGCGGAATCTCGTGGCTGGAGATCTTGGGCTTCTCTCTGGGCGTGGGGGTAAAAACGTCATCCGGTGGGTCCTTGGATATTAGTAGTCTGTTATGAATGACAGGGCTCAAAAGCCAGCCCTGTCATCCACAGGGCAACGTACTGTAGGACCCGGCTGATGACATTTTTACTCCTGCGCCCATGTTCGGACAGAAGCCTGAGATTCCCAGCCGTGAGATTCTGTGCCGGGAGTTCAGCCCGGTCAGTTAACATGGACAAACACCCTCAGCTAGGCTTCTGAAAAGATGAGAATTTGCATCAATTTGGGAATGACCAATTTAGTTCTAATTCAGTCTTTCTTCTGAGAAGCATAGTGAGACTTGCTGTCTACGTGGCCGTTTTATCACCAAAGCCAAAATGCCCTACATATCTCTGTTTAGATCAGGGGCGGGGAAGCTTTTCCCTCCCACCGGCCACTTTGAAAATGAGTACAACCTCTGAGGGCCGCCTAGACGTTATGGCCTGTTTTCTTAAGGGGCATGATGAGGCAGAGGGTCGAGGCTATGGATCTGCCCCCTATCCTTGTGTGCATGCCCTCATCTCTGTTTCCTTACCTTGCACTCCGTTTTTCAGTGCTTGGGGGTAGTATCGGCTGGAAAAGGGCCTGAAGAAATGTATCAGCAGGCTGCATTTGGTCCTGGGCCTAATATTCCCCACCCCTGCCCATGGAGATGCGCAGGAACCAGATTGGCCCAACACAAGAAGTAAGAGCTTGGTCATGGCTGGTTTTGATCAGTATTTGCCAAATTGGGCGAGAGGCATCTGTGCAACTCATTTACCTATCCTGCTTGTCAGCATTTCCATCTCTGATGGCATTATAATGCAGCCTAATAGAATCGGAATGTCCTTTTAACATTCTGTCATCATCACATATATGTTGTGTCTGGATTTTTGCTTGGGATTCAGCAATGCAATAACACTACATTTGCGGCACACCTCATTAAGCTGAATGTTCATTCGGGGCCCTCGGCGCTGTATGCAGCCAAATGAACGCTTACTGACCCACGAGACCCCAATGGCTACGAAGTAATAATAAAGACCGCTTGGCATGCTCGTTTGGGGAGCTGTGGAAATAGGCAGCCCTTGCTCCTTTGAATGAACGACGCGGCGGCTGGTCAGCCCCCTGTTGTCGCAGTTCGAGGGATGCATTTGAGAAAGAGATGCACGCGGTATGCTAGCTGTAAATGAACGGTGGGAGGGGGAGAGAGAGAGCAGCTGGATTTTGCCATGAGTGAATTCAAATGCCAAACCGCTTGTGGCGATGGGTGAAGATGTGAGCGGGTGCTTGGTGGGAGGAGGGGGACATCCTAGCAGGTGCCACTCACTTTGTAGACTTGCTCACTGTGAGTAAGACCCTGAGCATGTGCTACTGGACTGGAGAGTGATGCTCTGGCAGCTTTGTGCTTGTAAACAGGCAAACCCCTGCAGTTTATTCATTAATGACAGCAAACTGGAGTTTTCCTGAGCTCTTCTTTTTGCCTCCCCCCCGACAATTATTGGAGCGTCTGTCACTCTGAGCCTCTTGGTACGCAGCTACCATCTGCAAATTGCTTCTGGTGGGAGGGAGGGCAGGATGGAACAGCCGAGGGTTTGCATGAATTTTTTTAAATATTTTTTTTTTTTTTGAAAGAGAGGGAACTGCATGGATGACTGCCTCTTAGCCCAACGGTAACGAGGCTTCAAAAGGGCAGTTGCGTGATGTGGGGTTCGTGTTTCTGATCGGGCCGGCAGAGCCACCAAATGATGCACCGAGATGGAATCCAGCCCGGGCTTTACACCCAGTGAAGAGTGGAACAAGCTGTCTGCAGTTCAGAGTAGAGGCCTGGGACTCAATCCAAATTAGACACCGGTGTGGATCATATTATCATTTAATAAATAGCGCCAGTAGTGTAGCTGCAATCAATAGTTGTAGATGGGCTTCTACCCGAGGGGGCGTACGCTCTAAGAGACACAAGGGAGGGGGAGACAAGGGAAAGGCGAACATCGTCATGAGGCTGAGAAGTTGCAGGTGCACATGGTTGGTTCAGTTATAGTGAACTACGGCCGCTTTTAGACGAGCGCGCGCGTGGTTTCAAAAATGCCGCGAGACGGGATTAGACGAGACGCTGCCACAAATCACACGCACGGGAGGGGGGGGGACGCACATTCTTTTCCGCCCGCGATTTGACCACCTCGATCGCCAACCCGGTCAAATCGCGGCCAGAAAAGAATGCGCGTCCCCCCCCTCCCGTGATTTGCGGCAGCGTCTCGTCTAATCCTGTCTTGCGGCATTTTTGAAACCACGCGCGAGCGCACCGCGCCCTCGTCTAAAAGCGGCCTAAGTTAGTAACTATTGTTACCAGTGTGGTGTAATGTATGTGTGCATTGCATTACTTGGACTGGGAGGTAGGAGGGGACTAGGGTGGTCATACCTCCCCCTCTAAAAGAGGAAGCTTATGAAAAATACATGTTTCAGGGCTGCATTGGTTCCAGTGCCCTGCACCATGTATTTTTATAATAGTCCTCATTGAAAGGGGAGGTATGGCCATCCTAGGGTGGACTGCGGTACAAGTCTCACCCTAGCCAGAAACTCACTGGGTAACCTTGGACCAGTCACAACGTTCTCTCAGCCTAACCTACCTCACAGGGTTGTTGTGAGGATTAAAGGTTGTGTTTATTTGTTCTATGTAAAGCACTCTGAGTGCTGTGGCAAGGGGGGTGCTTTATTTATTTATTTATTTATTTTCTGGATTTATACCCCGCCCCTCCTGAAAACAGCTCGGGGCGGCTTCCAGCAATAATAATACATATAAAATACATATAAAAACAATTTTAAAAACATCAAAACAATTCAGAGTATTAAAACAGGGCCTGGGGAACATTAAAACAATAAATAGGGTAGGGGAGATAAAACCCTCTAACCCACCCTCCCTCCCCAAAGGCCTGGGCGAACAGCCACGTTTTACAACTTTGCCAGAATGTCAATAGGCTTGGGGCCAGGCGAGCTTCCTCCGGAAGGGAATTCCAAAGGAGCGGCCCGGCCACCGAGAATGCCCTCTCCATTGTGGCCCCCTGCTTAATGCAGGGGACCTCCAAGAAGGCACCTCTGGCGGACCGAAGGAGCTGCTCTGGGGCGCGGAGGGCGAGGCGGTCCCTGAGATATAAAAAGAACCATCATCATCCTCCATCATAATTTATTTATTATTATAACTTAGTTACAGGTACAAAATTCTGAGTGAGGGCGGGGAAGAGGATGAAATGTCACTCATGAGGAGCTAGGGAAAGCCTGACAAAAGCGGTAGATTTTTCAGAAGGGATTTGAAAATTGGGAGAGAGCAGAACGACTGTATCCAGGGAGGGAGTTCCAGGCTTAAAGGGCAGCAAGAGAGAAGGGGTGACGATGTTTAGAGGAGCAAGGGGTTTGTCAACATGCATTGGTGGGAGCAGAGGAGGAGCGAAGCTCCCAGGCAGGAATGTGATGGAACACAAGAGTGGAGAGAGATGGGGGAGCAAAGCCATGAAGAGCCTTGAAGGTGGGGATAAACACTCACAAGCCCCCATCCTGTGTTGGAATTGCTGTCATCCCTGATGCGTAGCTGCATTTCCAGATATTTAGGCTGCTGCGAGTTTGTGGCTACCCAACGTTCTCCCTCCTGGATGATATCCCATGATTCAGTCTAACCTGTCTGCAGGAGAGCGAGAGGCCGGCAAAGGGTTAGCAGCTCCAAAATAGAGGTTGCTGGGGCCCTGTCTCTTATACACATCTAGATGTGTATAAGAGACAGGCCCGACCTTTCCCTGTAAAAGCACTGGTCGGTTCTCCGCCCCCCTCCCCCCCGGCATAACTTGATTGTTCTTTCTTCCTCCCTGCTGTGCCCAACCCCCGCATGCCCCTCGCTTTCCAGAAACATCATGGAGATGTGCAGGAACCAGACTGGTCCATCACAAAAACCCATGTCTCCCTGGTGCCCGGGTGACCAAAATCTGGTAGCAGAGCGGTGTTCATCTCTGGACACAACAGTGAGCATCTTTAGACATAACAAAGATTGGTGTCAAACCCCCTAAGCACGTGTTTGGCCGTTGTGTGTAAACACAATAACAATCCTAACACCAATATGGCCACCCGTTGAACACGCAGTTTGAACACCATTGCATCACAAGGACAATTTGCGTGTTCCGGCCAATGTTGTGTCTAATGACATCGCGTGGCATGTTATCAGGCACAACACGGGGAACGAGTTGGCAGCGCTTGTGTGCTGAGATCAGGTGGTGAGCAAAAGACCGATTTGCCCCAAGATGGGCCGCGTGTCTAAGCAGCGCCACATGGTGAACGCAGGGCCAAACCGGTGTTCATATCAAGTTCAAAACACGCATTCAGACACCGGTTGACGTTATGTCTAAAGACACCCAGTATGTAGCAGGGTGAATTTGCTCTTCAAGGGTTAATAGGCTCAGCTGCCCTGATCTCAACCAGCTAAAGCTCCACAGCTGAATTCTGTGAACAGGGATCACTTGTAGCTGGGAGAGAAAAGTCTGCTGGCACCAGCGGGAATAGAAAGCCCAGAATTCACTGGTTAAGAATGGACTACTCGGGATTCTGGGAGTTCTGAGGCAGTGACTCCAGGCTGGAAGAGAGAGCTGGGGAAGGTGGTCGAAGGAAGAAGGGATCAGAACTCTTTATTTCGGGTGAAAAGCTTGAAGTTGTGTTTTGGTTGTAATTTTGAAAAATGCTAGTCTGCTGCCAGTTTGAAGCCTAGGGTAAAACCCTTCAATAAAGTGGGGAAGCTGGCAGTCTATGAGTTAAAAAGACAGCTGACTGAGGGCGACTTGTGAGTATTTTGCCTGTTTTGGAGGAGAGGGGGGATTAGAGGGTGGATCCAGGTAAGCGGTGATTGAATCAGGGTAGTGGGTAAGTTGTATCTGATCCTAGCACTCTGGGGTTACCCCAATTGCAGGTTATGGAACTGGCCTGGTTGGACCAATCAGGAGACAGGGTGGAGATCCTAGAGAGGTAATATCCAACTCGCCAGGCTGCAGTTGCCCAGTTCTACCACAGCAACTCGGTGCCAGCCGGGGCAAAGCTCCAACCTGGTGAGCCAGAAAACCCAAGTTCAAGCCTCGGAGGAACCCTGGTTCCCAAGAGAAACTGAGGCACAGACCCTGTGGGAGGCATGTCCTCAGGGAGAACCTCCTAGGTAGCAAAAACGTGCGTTTCACCCCTGTGGTTTTTCAGATCCCAACTTGCGTTAAGCACGCATGTTTGTACAGGCAGGTGGAACAAACAAATGTGTGGCTGAAGGAAGGAGTAGCTAACGCTAGGTCTGGTGACATCGGTAAAAGCCACGGGAAGACGAATAATCAATTTTTGCCCATGAAGCCCCCCCTCCCTGTGTTCTGTTTTTGTTTTGTTTTTAATTTATTGACTTGAACTAGAAAGCTTCCTGCGAGGCTGGGCTTTGTGCAGTTGATAGTAAATATTGCTATTACCAGAGCAGCATGGGGTGTCCGCTACCACCCAGGAATGGATGGAGCCAACAGGTTTTCAGAGGCTCCTTGCTCTGCTGGAATCCTGGGCTATCGTCACAGCCATGTTCCCGGCTCCTGATTACAGGTGGCTTCTTGAACAAAGGCTGCTTGCCCACATTACCTGGAAGAGCGAAACTCCTGGCGTGGAATCTCCCGGCTGGGGATCTGATGCTGAGCTCTGCACATGGGTGTGGGGGTAAAAACATCATCAGCCGGGACATGTGGCTTTTTTTTCCCCCCTTACAAACAACAGGGGTGGATTTCGAGCCTGAGCACTGGTAGACTTTCCGCCCGCTGCGCCTGCCTCCGGAGTAAGCTGGCATTTGGATTGCATCCATTAAACTAAATACATATCCACACACCCCCATGCTTGATGAGAGATCTGGGCCGTCTTTAGACATAACAAAGATCGGGTGTCAAAACCCCTAATCACGTGTTTGGCCGTTGTGCGTAGGCACCATAACAATCCCAACACCAATTTGGCCGGCCATTGAACACGCGATGTGAACAGAACACTATTGCATCACAAGGACAATTTGCGTGTTCCGGCTGAACACGTGGCCGACGTGGTGTCTAATGATATCACGTGGCGTGTTAGCGGGGACAACACGGGGAACGAGGTGGCAGTGCTTGCATGCTGAGATTGGGTGGTGAGTGAAACACCGATTTGCCCCAAGATGGGCTGTGTGTCTAAGCAGCACCACATGGTGAGCACAGGGCCAAACCGGTGTTCATATCAAGGTCAAAACACACATTCGGACATCTATTGATACGTCTAAAGACACCCCTAGACTGGTCCAATTGTCTCCTCACCCCAGCTTGGATTTCTGACTCTTGCTCAGAGACACTCAGTCATAGTGCCCTCTTCTGGCCATCAGTGAGGTCAGAATTCTGACCCTGGGCTGTCTTCCTCCTGTCAGTAACGCAGTTACTGGTTTGGATCTGTTGTTAGCAAAGGGTACTCTTGCAGACTGGCTAGGATCGTGGAATGGAACATGATGGGGCAAAAGGGGCCCCCACAAGAAAACCAGGAAGGAGGTTTGAACATACTGGATGGTAGATTAATGAGAGTGCCATGTAGCGTTCTGCCCCAGGCCTTCATGAAGCTCTTGGTGGCTCTGCTTCTGGAACACAGTTTGGGAACTAATGGTGTATGGGCAGGGAGTCAAGGAGAATGGAGGTTGAATGGGAATTCTATGGATTTCCCGAGGCAGCATGAAAGAAGGCAAAGCAGAAGATGAAGTTGTCACCAGGTAGCTGTGGATGGGTAGTAAAGAGAATCGCATTTCATGCTTTGACACTCGTGAGATACGTCTGCAGTGGAAATGCCACACTAGAGACATCAGTTCCCTCCCCCAGTGGAATCGCAGCAGGCGAGTAACTATCTTGGAGAACAAAGCACCACAGGGGAGGTTGGAACTGGGATCTGCCAGCTGCCGGTCTGAGAGATGACTCCTTTAGTTTCATATGGCTGGCAGCTCCTCTGATGCATGCTGCCACTAATAGAGTCTCTTTGCTTTGCGCTGCACGTGTGTCCCTGCACCCTCCGTGAGGCGGCTGGAGAGAACGGTTATGCCAAACTTTTGGAACACACAAGATTAGGGCAGGTGAGTGGGGCAACTCCTCAGTCAATGAGGACTTTGCGTCTGTAGAGCTGGAAAGAGTACCCACAAAAATGGGTATATCTCTCAAAATGGCGGTCCCCAACCCAGCAGTCCATTGCCTGATTCAACAGACTACGCGATGTACCATAATGCCAACTTTCACTCCTGATTTTCGGACTACTGGTACCAATTTCTTTGCTCATTTTACTGTTTTACCCATCAGTTAGGGTTGTGAAAAAGGCATTTCATTTAAAACAATAATAACATTTTAAATTTTTAAATAATAAATTTAAAAACAATTTAAAATACACTACATGGGGAAAGCCCCCATCCCCACCCCCACCCCACCCCTACCCCCCGCCAAAAGCCTGACGGAACAGCCAGGTCTTACATATATGCCGAAACAGCAGGAGAGTGGGAGCCAGCCGAGCCTCCTCCGGGAGCGAATTCCACAGCACAGGGGCGACCACCGAAAAAGATCTAACATCGGTGGCCACCCGCCTCGCCCGGGGAACCTCCAAAAAGGCTCCCACGGATTATCTCAAGGGTCGCACGGGTACATGGGGAGTGAGGCGATCCCGCAGATAGGCAGGGCCTAGACCGTGAAGGGCTTTAAAGGTTAAAACAAGCACCTTGAACCTGGCCCGGTACTTTATAGGCAGCCAGTGCAGGGCCCCGAGCACTGGTGTCATGTGCTCCCTGCGACCTGCCCCCGTCAGGAGACGGGCCGCAGCATTCTGCACCAGCTGCAACCTCCGGACCAGCTTCTCGGGCAGCCCCACGTAGAGCGCGTTGCAGTAATCCAGCCTCGAGGTGATGAAGGCATGGATGACAGTGGCGAGGTCGGAGTCTGAGAGATACGGCCGAAGCCGCCGGACAAGATGTAACTGCCGAAACGCACTCCCCGCCACGGCCACAACCTGAGATTCCAAGCTGAGCCGTGAATCGAGGAGCACACCCAGACTCCGCACTTGAGACACCATGGGGGGGCGAACCCCCCCAACAAGAGGAGATTCAACCACCCCCAGGCTCCCCAAGCCCTCGCCCACCAACATCACCTCCGTCTTGTCAGGATTCAGTTGCAGATGGCTCAACCTCATCCAAGCCCCCACAGCTGACAGGCACTGGGAAAATAAGGAGACTGCATGGCCTGGGTCGGTGGAAAAGGAGAGGTAGAGCTGAGTGTCATCAGCATACTGATGACACTGCATGCCCTGAAACCCCCTCACGATCTCCCCTAACGGCTGCATATAGATGTTAAACAAGAGGGGGGACAGAATGGCACCCTGCGGGACTCCACACGTGAGGTCCCGGGGGGAAGACGTACACTCCCCCAAGACCACCCGGTGAGTTCTCCCGGCCAGGAATGAACGAAACCAGTCCAAGACCGTTCCGCCAATTCCAGCACGGTCCCGCAGGCGAGTCACCAACACCTCATGATCGACTGTGTCGAATGCAGCCGAAAGGTCTAGCAGGACCAGTAAGGTCTGACGACCCTGGTCCAACGCCAGACGGAGATCGTCAACCAAGGCCACCAATGCCGTCTCCGTACCATACCCAGGCCGAAACCCAGACTGGGAGGGATCAAGGAAACCGATGTGGTCCAGATGCTCCTGGAGCTGTCGTGCCACAGCCCGTTCAATAATCTTCCCTAAAAAGGGAAGATTAGAGACCGGCCGATAACTGGCAGGAGCATCAGCGTCAAGAGATGGTTTCTTGAGCAGGGGTCTAACCACAGCCTCTTTTAGGCAGTCAGGCACCCTGCCCTCCCGAAGGGAGGCACCAACCACCCCAGCCAACAACGGCCGTAACGTCTCCTGGCTGGCTTTCACCAGCCAGGACGGGCATGGATCTTGCTCACAAGTAGTGGCACGAACAGATCCCAACAAGGAATCCACATCGGCAGGCGACACCATCTGAAACCGATCCCACAAAACAGGACAGGACGGGGCATCCATAGCCCCAAGATGATCCTCTGCAATAACTGTGGTGCCGAAATCGTGGCGGATGCGAGCGATCTTATCTACAAAGTACTCGATAAACCGGTCACAGCGGTCACTGGATTGCTCCAGGTCCAAGCGGAGGCAGGCAGGACTGACCAAGCCTTTCACCACCCGGAAAAGCTCCGCTGGACGTGACTTTGCAGATGCAATAAGAGCAGCAAAGAACTGCTTCTTTGCTGCCTGCACCGCCACAGCATAAGCCTTTAAACTGCTCTTATGCTGCAGGAGGGGTGGGATATAAATTTTATATAAATAAATAAATAAATATCATTCGTTTTCGCTTTAGGTTTCATTTTTGTTTACAAAAAGCCCTTCATTTTGCGTGTGTGTGTTCATAAAGGACTCTACCATTTTCATTTGTGTTTTGATTTTATTTTCTTAAAAATAATAATAGAAAAATCACTGCACATACGCAAAGTGGTCACCGCGGTATTCTGCACATCCATGGCCCTTCTTCAAAATGGTTCCGCTGGCGCCACTTCGGGAAAAAGGCTGCACGTGTGCAAAAAGGCACCCAATGGCCATTTTTTTGCATGAGCAGTGATTTATTGATTTTTTAAAAAAATATTTGTATAAAATAAAACACAAAAAAATAAAAAAGAGAATGAAATCAAATGAATGTCATTTTTTAATTCATTTTCATTACTTTAACTACAACAACGAATGGCCTCCATTCATTTTTGTAATTAATTAAAATGATACAAATTGCACACCCCAACAATGAGTAAAACGGTAATTTGGTAATGGCAATATCTGGTATTTTGGGGTAATTGGATACCCTTGGGTAGCCCGTTTGGCATCAAATCGGGAACTTGGAATTGTAGGTATTACCCACCGTAGCAAACAAGCGACCTGTTTTAGCGCTGCACATCTGCGGATGTTCTGCCTCGTACAGCTGCTTGGTACTAGAAGAGATACAAATAATCATTCTTTCTGTTGTTGTTGGGAGCGATTCCCAAACCCCGGCACATGCAGAATAGGCGCATGTGTCTTGCACAAAGGGTTGCACGCGAGCTAACAGCGGTGCGTGCTTGTCATGTGAGGGTTACATGCCAGTGCCCGTGCAGTTTGCAGAGAGAGTGGGGATTGGAATTGAGCCCATTGCTTCTATCCATGTAAGAACTCCACCAGTGACATTTGGTCATTGGACTTGGAAGAAGACCATCAATTTGGGGGGATTTTTTAAAAATAATGTGTTGAATAATTTGATATTTATTCATTGATAATTCTTGAGAAGTTTACCGTGTTGGTTCCAAGTGGAAGAGAGGGAGAAAAAAAATAATAGTTCAGGGGATCTTTTTTGTTGCACCAACTTCCTTTGGGGATAGTGGGAATGGGGTTTTTTTTGTGTCTGAGGAAGGGCTCATGTGTAGCTTGGAAGCCTGCATACTCTCTCCAATGAAAATGATCATCTGGATTAGTATGTCTCCACTGAGAATTCTGTAAATGGTGATTGATTGCCACATGGTACAGGGTATGCTAATTGATCCGATGAATGGCTACATTGGAATTACCCTGGAGAAAGTGGCTTGAAGATTCTCCACTTCCTCTTTGGGTTTTAATAGCAGAAGACAGTAGATGTAATAGTTCCACTCTGTTTGGTACTCGTCAGGTGTGGCAGGGCTAAGCCACAAGATGGCGCTGGCCATGAGGTAAAACCTAAAATGGCCACCCACAGGAAGAGGAAATAGGTGGGCTGAGTTACCTGTATAAAGGAGAGGCAAGCAGGAAGCTAAAGTCAGTCTGCTCCTGACTGTTGAGGATGGCACATCTCCTGAAAGGCTGGATGCCGGGAAGGAAAGAGGTCTGGACTGGAGGGTCTGGAGAGTACCTGGATGTGAGTTGTGGGAGAGCCAGCCGGGGACTGTGTTGGGCTAAGCTCTGCTGTAAGGGCTATGGGTGGCCAGAGGCTTGGCGCCTGGCCTGGGGTGTAAATAAACTTTGTTTGAGTCTGACCCCCCCTGAGTGGCAACCTTCTTGGGTGCTGATCCCGACAACTCTTACTCCATGGTGTAGTGGGGCCCTGGTGTAGTGCATTTGGTGCTGGAGTCCATACCTTGAGAAGGAAAAACTGGAGAGGGTATAGAGGAAGGCAACAAAGATGATGAAGGATTCAGAACTCAAGACTTGGGAGGAGAGGCTGAAAGAGCTGGGTATGTTTAGCCTGGAGAAAACAGAAGGGGACTGTTACTAGGGTGGTTGTATCTCCTAGGGTTTTCCTGGCAACTCTGGGTTTTGGTACACATGATCCAGATGTCAACCCCAGATGATCTACCAGGACCTGCTGGCTCTGGTGCACCAGGCTAGAATCTCTCACACTGGTTCCCATCTCTTGGGCACCTCAGCAACTAGTCTTGGGGAGTTGAGAAGACCACTCCCCTTTAGAGAGAGCTTTTTTGGCTGCGCCTCCTAGCCCATCTCCTATTGGAGATGCTTTCTGGAGCAATGGTGCTGTTCTCCTTCCCAGAGGGGACCTCTGAGAGGCGGGTCCCCCTCTTCACATCATGACTTACCAGTAGATTGCACCATTCTATGCAGATCATACGTCTAGAGTTGAAATGAGTATCCACAGAAATGGGTATATCTATCAAAATTGCAGTCCTTGACCCAACCCGATAACACTGGGTACTAATTAGTGCCCAGGAGGCTACCCGAGTTACCAATTTGCCACTTTTTATCCCAATTGTTTGACTTCTGCTTCCACGTTTTCTACTTCCGGTACTGCTTTTTTGACTTCCTGTCCCAGCTCTTGTGATCAGTAACTTGATAACAGGTATATCCTTTATTTTGGGGTAATATCAGATCCCCGACTCAGTACTTGGATACTGATAAGGCACCCAATAGACTACTCAAAAATCCATGTATTACTCGCAGGTAGTAAAAGCTAGGAGCATGCATCAGGCACATAGTTTCTTTTCATTTTTATTTTCATTTACAAAAAAAACCTTTCATTTTGGGTTTTTCATTTTCGGTTTTATTTTTATTAAACATGAAAGCGAAAATCAAATCAAATCATTGTGCATGTGCAAAATCTCCTGGCGTATGTCTGCCCCCGGAAGGGTGCAGGACCAGTTCGTTGAATCCGCCCCCCGAGACTTATGGAACCAGAGAGGTTCCCTTTTTAGGGAAGGTCATTGAACGGGTGGTGGCCTAGCAGTTACAGGAGCACCTTAACCAGGTCGGTTTTCTTGATCTTTCGCAGCTGGGCTTTCACCCCGGGTTTGGCATGGAGACTGCACTTGTGGCCTTCGTTGATGACCTGCGTCGTGAATTAGATCAGGGCAGATCAACAATTTTGATCTTACTGGATCTGTCGGTGGTGTTTGATAGCGTTGATCATGAGTTGTTGGTGACAAGACTGCGGGACCGGGCTGGGGTGAGCGGAATTGTTCTTGAATGGTTCCGCTCATTCCTGGGAGGGAGAACTCAATGGGTGGTTCTCGGGGAATGTACATCATCTCCCCGGAATCTCACTTGTGGAGTCCCGCAGGGTTCTATTCTGTTCTGTCTCCCGTTCAACGTGTATATGCAATCTTTGCCTGAGGCCATGAGAGAGTTTGGCGTACGATGTCATCAGTATGCCGATGATACACCACTTTACCCCTCATTTTCAAATGACTCAGGTCCAGCAGTCTCAGTGCTTACCTGGTGCTTGGCATCTGTGGGGGACTGGATGAGGGCGAGCTATCTGAAACTGAATCCTGACAAGATGGAGGTGATGTTGGTGGGCTGAGGGGGTGGTGGCTCCCGCCATCGATGGAGTCTGTCCCTCTTTTGCCCTCCAGCTTCGGAGTGTTCCTTGGCCCACAGCTTTGCCTGAATTGTCAGGAGCAGGCTGTGGTGAAGGGAACATTTTGCCGATTACATCTGGTATGATGGCTGCAGCCATATGTCTCGGACTCTGATCTGGCCAACATCATCCATGCTTTCGTTACCTCTTGACTGGACTACTGTAATGCACTCTACGTGGAGCTGCCCTTGACAATGGTCTGGAGGTTGCAGCTAGTGCAGAATGCGGCAGCCCACCTCCTGACAGGGACAGGCCGCCGTGAGCACATTACACCTGTGCTCCATACCCTGCACTGCCTGCCTATTGTCTTCTAAGCCCAATTCAAGGTGCTGGTTAAGACCTACAAAGCCTTAAATGGCTTGGGTCATGTTTACCTGTGAGACCGCCTCAGACCTCATTTTGTTTTGCGACCCTTGCGGTCGGCCGGGGGTGCCCAGCTCGAAGTCCCCTGGGTAGGGCTGTAGCGGAATATCGCAGCGGTAGCTATTTCCGGCGGAAACAGTGTTTCCGCAATTAGTGGAATGGCATGGCAGAGGCTTTCATTCCGCGGTTTCATTCCGCGGTTCC